>JARKHS020008912.1:0-238773 GCA_030143305.2 Amblyomma americanum | reverse complement strand
GAAGCTTAACAGCAACTACTACGCGCTTCAACACCTCTGTCCAGTAAACGGTCTCAGTGACAGGATGCTTAACCAGCTCCTTGTCAATTGTGCTGCTCGAGTTAGAGCGGGCGAGCCATGCTAGCTGCCACGCAGTTCCGGTGCTCGGCGCTATTTTCATGTGCGCGAACCTTTTCTTCTGCTCTTTTCCAATCAGAAAAGCCGTGCGTGGTGAAAGCACTGGGGTTGCTTGAAATCGAAAATAGTTCGCACATGAAACAGTAAACGGAACCTTTGGACTCCAAATGAATTAACCAGGGTCGCTCGTGCGTCTCTCCATTCGCAGCCTTTCGCATGAAAAGATGAGGTGACATATAGCGTTTCTGAGTTTTGCATTGCCTTTCGGAGGGCGGAAAATTTTCCGCCCGAGTTTGAAAATAAAGTGGCCCTTTCTCAAGGCCCACACTCCGAAAGCTGTCAGTAAAAACGTACGGCCACTTAGCAGGGTCACTTCGGAAAATCTCCAACGTACCTCTTGCTGCGGGGTTGTCTGTACTTCTCTGTTGCCTCAACGAGAAGCCGTCTCATTGGTCCTCTCGAGGCACACTTTGTGGGTGGGAACATAATTATTTTAAGCCAAACTAACAGGAAACAACTGAGTCAGCTCTTGGAGTGTTGTTTCCTGGCGGTCGTCAGTAGAAGGAGGCTCATCGGGGAGGTTTGGCACCTGTTGATCAGCAGTAGTAGAAACCGGGTGTGGCGGACCGGACACCTGGAGCTCTGTGGCAGGGGCCCGGCCGAATAGCATAGACTTTGCTGACTCAGGAACAGGACAGGGCTTGGTTAGCGTCGGTTGCTCGGAAATATGGACGACCTAGGTTGGCACTGGTTTCACAGGATCCAGACAGCCAAGATGAGTCAAACCTTGCTTCTTGCCAGGAAACCGTGGTGATGGAGTTGGAAAGTCCGCCACAGAAGCCCAGTCGGTACTATTGGGCGTTTTACATGGACTCTGGGTAGAGCGATCATACTGCTCCGCGGAAGCTGCATTCAGTAGGTACTTTGGCATCTTTGGTAGCTTCTTTTCACGCTCTGCTCTTTCTAACTTCACCTTTCGTTTAGACGCACCACTTTGATGCTACCGACCGAGCATTTTCGCATGAATGGATGCTAATGTTGCTAATTGTGAAGTGCCGCACCGGGCACTCCGTCAGTCCGACGCGACCGCAGGTGTCCAACGGTGGCCGTCCCGATGACTCGCGCACGCTGCATGGATGGTCCGTGGCTGGCCGAGAGTGGTGCGTCCCCCGGGAGCTGCTCAGCGGGCGGGCTTATGCAAGCTTAACCGGTGGCTCGGGGCTGAATCGCAGGCCGCGGTTAACTTCCTTTCATAGACGCGCGCCGCGTCTGTTTGTTACTAGCGCCAAAGCAGGCGTTCACATACGCATAGAGTTCCTTGTACAAATTGCCTCCTCCGTGCAAACTCACTCCTTTTCCCGTTCCGGTCTCGTCTTCCTATTGGCTAGGAACAACCGTCTGTTCTGGGAGGTTCTCGATTTTTCTTTCGCACCGTCGACGCCGAGCGCGAGAACGAAGGGGAGAGGGCGACTCCTAGCGCGGGCGAAGTTACGCGCCTTCCATCGCCTCTGAGCCATCTTTTTCTACTTCGTTCTCCGAAAGTTCTGTGGCCAGTCTGACCTACTTTTTCCGTCGAGCGTGCGCGAGCGTGCGCAGCCACAAGGCAGGAATGGGCCCTTGAGACAGGCCTTTGTGTCCAGCTCTCCAACATCCCCCTTCACTATTCCACAACCCTAGCCCGAACAGTGAAGATTCCATGCCCCACGGCACGCGGAAAAAAGCGCGTGTGACGTCTTCTTTCTTCTCAAGCCTAGACTCTGCCATCAGACTCATCATCATCTGCTATCGGACTGATCCTCCCCCTCACAAATTTCCATCACGGCAAAGAAAAGTCGAATGGCAGGCACTGTTGGGTAGTGCAGCACATCATTTCTATGAGAAGGACAGAATAATAATAATAATAATAATAATAATATAATAATAACAATAATAATAATAATAATAATAATAATAATAATAATAATAATAATAATAATAATAATAATAATAATAATAATAATAATAATAATAATAATAATAATAGGTTTTGGGGGAAAGGAAATGGCGCAGTATCTGTCTCATATATCGTTGGACACCTGAACCGCGCCGTAAGGGATGGGATAAAGGAGGGAATGAAAGCAGAAAGGAAGAAGAGGTGCCGTAGTGGAAGGCTCCGGAATAATTTCGACCACCTGGGGATCTTTAACGTGCACTGACATCGCACAGCACACGGGCGCTTTAGCGTTTTTCCTCCATAAAAACGCAGGGGAACTATTTGAGAGGTGGAGGGTGATGTGGTGGTGACGAGGGGCAAGGGAGATTTAGGTTCTCATCCCACATTATATGCTTTTGGTGTTTCCCCTTTGCCCCTCCTCTCCAGACAGCACTGGACAGACGGACTGACAGGAAACCACGAAAACACTTGCAAGCAAACGCACCTCGCCTCGTAAGAAAGAGGGCCCCGTCAGGCTGGCAGGGGATTCCTATTTTTGCAGCTCGACAAGCTCTCCTCAAATCATCAGGCTAAACGCATGCTGTTACACTAGGCGGGGGGCCACGTCTGCTCGTTCTGCTTTTCTGGCATTATACATGTCGCTCGAAGTTTCATTGCCCATGGTTCCATATACTAAGCAGGTTAGAATAAATGGGCCCCCTTCTGCTATTGTCCGAGGTGAGGACCTGGGCTGCAGCTCCCTTAGCCCCCCTTAATCCAGCGCTGGATTCACTCTCCCCCCCACCCCACTAGATTTCGCCGACGCGTCGCGCCACCGGCAGCTGCTCCACACCACGTGATCAACCTCGTCACCAGCCACGGCGCCGCCACGGTGGCCACAGGGCTACAAAAACAAACAGCAACAAAAACGCACAGACCCGACTTTTTCGGAGTACTGTAAACATGGTGACGCGCGGACAGATGCATATACAACTTTTTTGCATTAAGTTTCGAAACTGGTTTATTTTCTTCTCTAATAACGATTCCTTAAAACAAATGTTGGTGCGTATGTGTTGCGCCATCATTTCGGGCTAACCTGAGCTATTTATGTTAATTGCTGTGGCAGGCGCCAGATGGCACTACATGTAGAAAATCAGTTGTCACTAGTCTGCGCATTCTACTGTGTGTGAATGTGGAGAGATGGACGTCCACCTCGAACAGTGTGCAAACATAAAATTCTGTGTGAAGCTTGGAAAGAGCCACACGGACGTATGAGCGCCTTCGTGACTCTTACGGCAAAGAAACACTATCGCGGGCGCGAGATTCCGAGTGGCACAAGAGGTTCGCTTTGGAGTGAGCGTCGGTGGAAGATGACACACGACAGGGGCGCCCTTGAACCTCACGGATTGAAAACAACGGGGATCGGATCAGCGAAATTGTACAGCAAGACCGCACCATTACAGTCCGCGTACTATCAGATGCTCTCGACATTAGTAAGACAAGATGCCACCAAATTTTGCTTGAGAACTTGGGGAAACGAAAGTTCTATGCCAGACTTGTGCCAAACTCCCTCACACGCGACCAGAAGGACACGCGGGCATCAGTGAGCGCTGATTTGCTCTCCGAGGCAGAGAAGGATGCTGCATTCGCCGAAAGCATCATTGCTGAAGACGAAACAAGGTGTTTTCAATACGACCCTCAAACAAAGAGGCAGCGCGCCGAATGGCGGTCCTTAAGCTCTCCGGCGTCGAGAAAGGTGCGGCGACAGAAGACCAAAACAAAGACGATGCTGATAGTTCTTTTCGATGCCAGAGGTGTCATAGACCACGAGTTCGTTCCACAAGGGCAGACGGTAAATCAGGAGTTTTACATCCGCGTGCTCCAACACATGTCTGATGCACTGAGACGCCGTCGCCCTGAATAATGGGCATCTTGACAATAGCGCCTTCTCCATGGTAACACAAGGCCGCACTCTGCTCTCAGCGTGGCAAAATTTCTCGCCAAGCACAGCATTACTGTACTTCTTTATCAGCCATACTCGCCTGACCTCTCCCTATGCGATTTTTTCCTGTTTTCTCGTTTGAAGAGAGCCCTAAAAGGTCGCTGAATGGGTAGCGTGGAGGCCATTCAAGACGCCACGAGAAAGGAGCTGACAGCCCTGCCAAAAGAAGTGTTTTCGATTTGTTTCCAAGACCTCAAGAAGCGTTGGAAGCTGTGTATTGACTCAGGGAGACTATTTCGAAGAGGTGCCACACAAATGATTTCCATGTTAAACACATTTTTAATGGACTCAGTCTCGGAACTTTATGGACAAAGGTTGTATTATTGTATGTACCCGAAAGAAAAATCCAGGCACAAAAAGAATAAATCAGCCAGCGAGAGAAGGCTGGGGGGCAACACAGTCCGACTGCCTGGACCTGAAATCATAGAGTGCTCTGGCTCAAAGAGCGCGGGCAGCGGCTACCGGCAATGATGTCTTGGAATCATCATCATCATCATCAGCCCTACTACACCCACTGCAGGGCAAAGGCCTCTCCCATGTCTCTCCAATTAACCCTATCCTTTGCCAGCTGCATCCACCCTTTGCCTGCAAACTTCTTAATCTCATCCGCCCATCTAACCTTCTGCCGCCCCCTGCTACGCTTACTTTCTCTTGGAAGCCCACTCCGTTACCCTTAAAGACCAGCGGTTATCTTGCCTTCGCATTACATGCCCTGCCCAAGCCCATTTCTTTCTCTTGATTTCGACTAGGATGTCATTAACCCGTGTTTGTTCCCTCACCCACTCTGCCCGCTTCCGATCTCTTAACGTTACACCTATCATTTTTCTTTCCATGGCTCGCTGCGTTGTCCTTAACTTAAGCTGAACTCTTTTCGTTAGCCTCCACGTTTCTGCCCCGTAGGTGAGTACCGGTAAGATTATGCTGTTGTACACTTTCCTCTTGAGGGAAATTGGTAAACTGCCACTCATGATCTGCGAGAATTTGCCATATGCGCTCCACCCCATTCTTATCCTTCTAGTTATCTCCCTCTCATGATCCGGATCAGCTGTCACTACCTGCCCTAAGTAGACGTATTCCGGCACAATTTCTAGGCTCTCGCTGCCAATTGTGAACTGTTGTTCCCTTGCTAGGCTGTTGAACATTACCTTGGTTTTCTGCATGTTAATTTTTAGACCCATCGATCTGCTCTGCCTGTCTAACTCGTTGATCATGATTTGCAGTTCACTTCCTGAGTGACTCAGCAAGGCAATGTCATCAGCAAATCTCAGATTATTTAGGTATTCTCCATTTATTCTTATTCCCAACTGTTCCCAATTCAGGCCTCGAAATACCTCCTGCAAACATGCGGTGAACAGCATTGGCGAGATCGTGTCTCCTTGCCTGACGCCCTTCCTTATTGGAATTTTATTGCTGACTTTATGGAGCACTATAGTAGCTGTGCAGTTGCTATATATATCTTCCAGTATTTTGACATAAGGCTCTTCTACCCCCTGATTACGCAATGCCTGTATGACTGCTGAGGTTTCCACTGAGTCGAATGCTTTCTCGTAATCAATGAAAGCTATATATAGAGGTTGGTTATATTCTGCGCATTTCTCTATCACCTGATTGATAGCGTGAATATGATCTATTGTAGAATATCCTTTACGAAAGCCTGCCTGATCATTTGGTTGATTAAAGTCTAACGTTGCCCTGACTCTATTAGCGATTACCTTAGTAAATACTTTGTAGGCAACGGATAGTAAGCTGATCGGCCTGTAATTTTTCAAGTCCTTGGCGTCTCCCTTCTTATGAATTAAGATAATGTTTGCATTCTTCCAAGCTTCTGGTACAGTCGAGGTCATAAGGCATTGCGTATACAGGGTGGCTAGTTTTTCTAGCACGATGTCCCCTCCATCCTTCAACAGATCTGCTGTTACCTGATCCTCCCCAGCTGCTTTTCCCCTTTTCATTGCTTCTAAGGCTTTCTTTACTTCATCTTTCGTTACTGACGGGATGACGCATTGCTGTGCACTGCTGTCTTTCTCATTAGCGTTCTGATTACATTGGCTACTGCACAGGTCTGTGTAGAACTCTTCGGCTACGTTAACTATCTTATCCATATTGCTAATGACATTGCCCTGCTTGTCTCTTAATGCATACATCTGGTTTTTACCTATGCCTAGTTTCCTCTTCACTGTTTTTAGGCTACCTCCGTTCTTTATAGCATGCTCGATTCTCTCCATATTAAACTTCCTTATGTCGGCTACCTTGCGCTTATTTATTAACTTTGATAGCTCCGTTATTTCTATTCTATCGGTAGTGTTAGATGCCTTCATGTTTTGGCGCTTCTTAATCAGATCTTTCGTCACCTGAGATAGCTTCCCGGTATCTTCTCGAACTGTCCTACCGCCTACTTCTACTGCGCACTCCGTAATTATTGATGTCAGGTTATCGTGCATTGAATGAACATCAAGATCATCTCCCTCAGTTAAAGCCGAGTACCTGTTTTGCAGCGCTATCCTAAACGCCTGTGCTTTCCCTCTTACGGCTAATTCGTTAATGGTCTTCTTCTTCGCTAGCTTCTTCCGTTCCCTCTTCAAGTCTAAGGTAATTCTAGACCTTACCATTCTATGGTCGCTGCAACGCACCCTTCCGAGGACGGCCACATCCTGAATGATGCCAGGTTTAGCGCATAGTATGAAGTCGATTTCATTTTTAATCTCACCATTGGGGCTCTTCCAGGTCCACTTCCTTTTTTCTCGTTTGCGGAAGAAGGTATTCATGATCCGTAAATTATTTCTATCCGCGCATTCGACTAATAACTCTCCCCTGCTATTTCTAGAGCCTATCCCATAGTCACCTACCGCGTGGTCGTCAGCCTGCTTCTTGCCCACCTTCGCATTGAAGTCGCCCATCAGTACAGTGTACTGCGATTTTACTCTATTCATTGCTGATTCTACCTCCTCATAGAAGCTTTCAACGGTCTGGTCATCATTGCTGGATGTGGGTGCGTAGGCCTGCACCACTTTCAGCTTGTACCTCCTATTCAGCCTAATTACTATAGCTGCTACCCTCTCGTTAATACTGTAGAACTCCTCTACGTTGCCAGCTATATCCTTATTAATGAGGAAACCCACACCTAGTTCTCGTCTATCCTCTAACCCGCGATAGCACAGTATGTGTCCGTCTTTTAGTACTGTATACGCCTCACCTGTCCTCCTAACTTCGCTAAGCCCGATCACATTCCATTTAATTCCCGCTAGTTCCTCGAACAGCACTGCTAGGCTAGCCTCACTAGCTAAAGTTCTAGCGTTACACGTTGCCAGGTTCAGATTCCAATGGCGGCCTGTCCTGGAATAAGGATTACCATACAGGCAAGGGAGTGGTGAAACACTCCACTCTCCCCTAAACCCACCCCTGTGCATCCAATAAAGTTTTTTCCACCAACACCAACGGTGTCGGTATCAACGTTCGTGACTGTTTAAAGCCTCGCAGCGGAAGCAACCCACCTCTCCGACAAATCTGGTGATCCGGCTTGGCCACGTTACCTTGTGGCGTCACCACAACCTGCCCATCGCATTGCGAGCAATCGGGCCTCCATAGCAGGTGGCAAGAGGTTGCTCTGGAAGAGCAATCTGCGTCTCACAAGCCTCACCGGTTGCAGCACCTGTCCCCACAGAGCAGTGGCGTGTCACTTAACCGCTGCATCACATCGCCAGGAGTGGTATGATGACTAGAGAATTACCCATTCCACATTCATTGACATTAACTCATTAACGCTTTCGCGTCATACTCTTAAGGCGGAGCTTATGTATCAAATCCAGTTTTTATAAGCTTTTGAACGGTGGCATACTGCACAATATCATCGTCATATTTTAGCATTGTTTTGTAATTATTTATGTTTGCGCCATTATATCTCGTTACCCAAAAACCATATAACAATAAACTTTTGTAGTTTGGCCGAAATCTTTGCCCGGGGACAAAACGTATATACGGCAGCACTGGCACACTTCTTTCCTGAAATAAAGAACTTGAAAATCGGCAAAAAAAGTTTTTGGATCAAGTTCCACAAAATTTAGAAAGAAAAGAAACTAAGCTTTTCAAAAGATAAAAATAACAAGGCGCAAGCTAAAGAAATCATAGTTTGACTACAAAAATGCTCATGTATATATTGTTAATATATTTTAACTTATTAAAAACAGAAGTTGGCCCGAAACAGCAAAGCACCCAAGCGTGGCGCCACTTCTGAGTGATAAAAAACACTGTGCGCTTGGAAAAAATTCTTCTGTAACAAAACCAATTGCAGATATTTTTATTCCTTTATCTTGCAAAGGCACATAATTACTTAAGGTATATTTAAGAGCGCCAGCAGCCAGGCTTTTAATTATCTTGTGTGGAATCACACTACGGGGCATTCGAAAGCAACACCAAAAATTTTTAAGGACATTGCATTGATACTCGGGGTTATATCGGGTGTGTTAGAAATACGACGACACACAAACAATATTTTCCCAATCGCTTAGATTATGTTCCGGATCCGAAAAGGGACGCAAATCGCACGTGCTTTGCTTGCGCTAGAGGTGCTAGCGGTTGGAGTGCTCTGTCTATTGACGCTGCCTTTAAAACGTCTAATGTTCTTTGGCTGCAGAAACGCAAAATTTTAACCTAATACAAGCCTGCAAGGCATTAAATGTCAAATCGGTGTTAAATAAGCAACTAAGTGGTGCAGTGATGATTAAAAGATGAGCCGCACGTAAAGCCAACAAAAAGGCGAGATGGGTGAACAGTGTTGGGTTACTGGGGATATCGTAACTTGGCTTTGAGCTGAAACTACCACACGAAGCAAAAACCCGGGGACCAGAAAACCACAACGGCGCTTTCCGTTACTGCGCTAATGGTTTGCTGTTTTCCGCCCTAAGCCCTTTCGTAGGATGTGCAGTGCCGAGGAAACCTAATCCGAGGTGGACTTCATAAAGACCACGGAGCATCGTCAAGAATTCTGAAATGTTGATTCCAATCGTTACGTTCACCAAAGAAGCATACGAGACAAGCAACACGCTATGAAAAGTGGGAGCACATTCAGTTTACCGCGACGCATGGATTAGTGAAAATTTCACACCGCTATTCTCACTCCTAGCGTAAATGCGTAAAATATTTTACCATAAAGGAACAGAACAGTGCTTGTTTGTCATCAGATGCTTATGAGAATTTTAACTGCCTGAAAATACAGCTGTTCTTACCCGAAAGATGTGCTGATGCTAGGTAAACATTGCCAGGCCATGAAGCCGTGGCATGGTCCACCTGGAATTCGTCCATGTAGAGCACGTACAAGTATCCTCTGCTTGATTCGACGATGGCTGTGAGAAAGACAGCGCTAGCAGACACAATGGGTATTATCCAGCAGCGGTTCTGCAATGGCTCCTTGGTGATGGACGATGTCTTTCCCTCTGATGAAGTTGTCATGGCTTCCTCTCAAGGCTGGTGAGGTTTCCAGAGAAACTCTTCCCTGCGGCGCTTGAGGCAGGGACGTTCGGTCCAAACGAGTCTATAGATTCATCTAGAAACCTTGACTGAACAATTTTTTCAGCAGCTCTTTTGGCCGGCAATGAAGCCGCTGTCTCAGTGCTTTCTCACTGTGATGCGAGTGCTGGCTGTCGAACGCTTTGTGCGCAGCCTGACATGCCGGGCGTTACAATATAGAGTTGAGAAACGGCGTGACTAACCGGCTTTTCGTGCAGGCCTGCGGCAGCTGGTGTAAGCCTGGAGGCAACTGTTGCAGCTGTGGCGACTACGTTCTGCCTGAGGTACGGCTGGCCCATCGTCATATGCGCACATATAGCGCAAGGCAAGCTAGAAGTAGAGCAAGGCCGTTGTGTTATACGTACCCACACTAATATTGCTGAGACACAAAGATTTAGCACAGAGTTGTATAGCTAGAGTGTGCCCAGACATGGCTGGGCGCATGGTATCAAGCCAGACTTGTCGAAAGTCCAGTGTGTGCCACGCGCCAACAGCTGTGCTAATACGCGTTGTGGTTGGTGCCGTAAGCAGATGTCTGGTGAGCGGGAAGATGTCCGGACCAAGCGGTGGTCAGAGCGCGGCTCTGAAGCGGGCGTTCATGGAGTTGAGCCGCGTCGCCCTCGTCGGTGTAACTGAGCCAGACCCTTACAAAATAAATAAAAGTAAAGATTGCCGCGCCTGGGATCTGAACTCCCTGCGCCGCGAAAAGATAAACTTCGCTGGCCACTGCACGAGGTCACTAGTCTAGCTCCGCAGCTGATAACGCCTTGTGTTAAACTGCAACACACTCTCGCTATGTGCACTGCACATCGTCGTCTTCATCAACTGATATTAATAACGAACTAATATCGTCACCAGACGTGCCGACGACCCAACAAACCAAAACAATGAGTCTAAACAGACTGAGAGCACTAGCCTAACACCGTAGCCGATCTCGGGGTGTGTACTGCACATCGTTGTCTTAGTCTACTAATACTGTTTCCACATTCTACACATTATACACGTTCTCGCGTGCTGTGCACTGCACATCGCCATATTCTTCAGCTAATAATGCTATTGACTTAGTATCGTCGCTTGAGATGCCTACGACCCAGGAAAGCGAAACAATCAGCCTACAGAGGCTGAGACACCGACAGAGCTGCGCTTGTATTTAGCATTACAGAGAATAGTAATCGCTCTTAAAATTTTTTTAAAATACAAAGCTACATGCTTATGTGTCCTGTCCCAAGCACTGATACTCGTATAACGCACTTTGGCGCGTCCGTTGCACAGCCCGGCATGTGGAACGCGTGCAAAAGCTGCTTCCTGTGCAGTTGCCACTAATTAAAATCCTCAGTTTATCTCTGGTTCAGCTGTGGTGTACGTAGAGCATTGCTCTCGCGTGACGTACAAGAAAGGCGGACATTTGAATTCGTCCGCAGCAATAGCTGCGTTGTTCACAGTCTTTGCCGGGATGCTAACTCGAAGCTCAGTTTCCAAACAGGCGTAGACAAAGTTCAGTGCTGGCGAACCACAGCTGCTTTGTGTGATGAGCGCTGCAGTAATAAAATATCCTTCAGACGCCCCCTTCCTACTTCTCTGTTTATTTAATGTGACAACGGATGCAAGATAAAGCTGTTAAGGCAGTTTAAAAATCGCGACGTACCGGCAGTTAAATAAAAAGATAAAATAAAAACACCCACTGTCAACTCGGACGTTCTTCACAGGGTAGAGATCCTTTTCGCCTTTTACAGCGACAGCTGTTAGGTGCCCGTCCCTGGCTTGCGCGTCGTAGTCGTCTGGTGTCGCCGCTGTTGGCGTAACCGATGAGTGCGTTAATGACATCCATTAACTAGGTAGATGTGTTGTCATTAACGCACCCACCGGTCATTAACGCACTCACATTATATCACGGTAAACCTGGGTTGCATAAGGCTACGGGTGGCTTTGTTTGGAACAGCCACCTGCCAGTGCAGGGGTACATCACTTGACCACTACACCAGTGAGATATGAGCTCACTGTATATTTTCTACCTCAAAATATCCCCAGTGAGTGAGTGAGTGAGTGAGTGAAAGACTTTATTGTCCGACAGAAGAAGACGACCTCATACTACCCGCCGACTCTCCTTCTCAGTCGAGAGATGAGGGCCCGGAGGGATTTGGGTGGGCAGGGTCACCGCGTCAGATGCTGGCCTGGATTTTTTGAACCCCGGTGGCCTCTTCAGCCAGTAGTACGGAAAGGAGCTGGTGCTCACGGTCCGGGCTACGCAGCAAGGTCTCCCAGGTGTCTCTATCTATTTTATTCTTCCTGCCTAGGGATTGTGCGCGTTCCCAAATAATATAACCATGGTTCGAAAAGACCAGCGCGGAAACAGACAGGGACACAAGAAGAAAAAACACTGACGACAGGACGAGTGTTTTTTCTTCTCGTGTCCCTGTCTGGTTCCGCGCTGGTCTTTGTGAATCATGTCACGCCAACTCGCCCAAACGGCAATTTTGATTTAACCAAGGGTCCCTCTCGCTTCATATTTCTTACATTTGTCATCCTCAATTTCCGGGATAATATGTTTATTAATATTGGGTGCTGGTAGACGCCTGTTTGGAGACGTCTGCACACCACTGCTTCCTGATAATTAAGCTTCTCACGCGGCGGGGGAAGTTGCCTGAGTTGTTGCCTGTAGTGCTGAGTTCCTTCTTGATATGATATTAGTCGCCCTTCTCTTCTGTGGTTCTCGAGGTGAGGCCCTTCTCGAGCTGATGGTGGGGTAGAGATCTCGAGCCAGCTCATAAACAGCCTCGTTGCCACAGACATATTCGTGCGTGGGGTCGTGATTATGTTAAGTGGCCTGTCCAATTTTCTTTAAAAATTTTGGCTGTGAGAGGAAAGACCCTCTCTCTACCGAAATTTTGGATTGCAGTTTTACTGTCGCTTATAATATGTTCGGCATTTGAATCGACGCAAACCAGCGCGATCGCAACTTCCTCTGCTGTTCCTACATTTGTCCCCCTTATGGTGGTGGCTGTGATTTGGTTGCCTCGGCCGTCCACCACTACGGCTGTCGTGTAAATTTTATTCCTGTCTCCTGCCGCGTCTACGTAGGCGACCTTTTATTTTGGTTTTTCGCCGTATATGCGTTAAAGCGCTTTGGCTCTCTTTTGTATACTTTCATTGTCTAGTTCTGGGTGCGTGTTTTTTGGGAAAGGGGGGATACTAACGCGGTTCCTGTTCTCCTTGTTAATTTCCTCCCTTTCTTCTGTGCCCCTGTCTGCTTAGAGACCGATTTTGGCTAGAGTGACTCTGCCCGCATGTGTTAAGCAAAGCCTCTCTAGTTGCGATATTTTTGATGCTTCTCCTAGTTCTGGCAAAGTATTGTGCATACAGATGGCTAGGAGTTTCTCCGATCATGCGCATAGGGATAGCCCTAAGGCTTTCTTGATGCATTTCCTTATGAGAGTGTCAAACTTGTTTCTCTAGGATGCTTTTAAATTTAAGTACGGCGTGCCATAGCTGATTCTGCTGATTATCAAGGCCTGTATTAGCCTTAGTAAGGTTTTCTCTTTTAGGCCCCCTCTCTTACCTGTTACACTTTTGATTAGATCGAGGCTCTACATCGTATGCTCCTCCAGCTTCCTGACGGTGATTGCTTTCTGGCCATTCGACTATATTAGTAGGCCTAAGATTCTGAATGCTTCCATTTTGGGTACCTGTCTGTCCCCTATTAGGATTTCGAATTTCGAAGGTGGCTTGTTCCTCATTTTTTTTGTCGTTGTATGTGAAAAGCTTCGATTTTTCCGGTGAGCATTCGAGCATTCTTTCTGCCGCGTAGTTCGCTATAATATCTGCTGCTGCCTCAAGAGTTTTTTCTATCTCCGCGTCGCTGCCCTGATTTCTGTAGAGAATAATGTCGTCTGCATACATACCGAATTTTAAATTCGGGTTTCCTATGCTCTTTTTGCTTATCAAGAAGTTCTCCCATGGCCATGTTGAAGAGAAGGGGTGACAGCACTGCCCCTCGTGGGGTACCCTTGCTTCCCAGTTGTATTTCATCCGGCTGGGTTTCCGGAAAATTTATGCTTGCTGTCCGATTTGTGAGGAAATTTTTTTATGTAGCGGTAGGTCTTCTGTCCTACCCCAGCCCGGCTCAGCCCTTCCAGTACCGCTGCGTGCTTAACATTATCGAAGGCCTTTTTTAGGTCAAGCCCTAGGATGACCTTCGTGTCTTTGGTTTTAGAGTCAATGATGTCGTTCTTTAGAAGCATGACATCCTGTGTGCTCAGGTGAGGGCGGTAACCATACATCTCGTCTGGCCACAGCCTGTTTTCTTCCATACAGTTCGATATTGTAGCTTGGGCGACGTGTTCTCTGAGTTTGCCTACGCAGGATGTTAGAGATATGAGCCGGAAGTTTTCTATTTGCGGCTTTTTTCCTGTTTTGGGAATGAGGACCACTTTGGCCGTTTTCTATTCAGGGGGAATTTCTCCTTTCTGCCAGCATTCCTGCATATACACCGTTAGGGCTTTTATGGATTTATCGTTTAGGTTTCTTAGCATCCCGCTCGTGACCGCATTTGGGCCGGGGGCCGATCCGGTTTTCAGTCTTATTATTTCCGCCCTCACTACTGCCTTTGTGATGGGTGCGTCTAGGGTTTCATTTGGCGCCCCTTCGTAGTCAGGTAGTTGGCTCTTACTTGCACCCCCTGTGTAGGCTTCCACCAATATGCCCATGAAGCTTTCATCGCTATCCTTTTCGCATGCGTGCCTAACCTTTGTCATGTTAGTCCTCGCATTTGTCTTGGATATTTGTGCGTCGATCTGGTGTCTAAGGATACTCCAGGTTAGTGGGAGATTCTTATTCTTCTCCATTTCGCTACATTTCCTTTTCCATTGTTGCTCGCATAGTTTAAATCCATAGTCTTCTGTTTCCTTATTATGCATCGCTATTCTTCTTTTGAGGTTGCGGTTGTTTCTACCTTGCTTTTTTAACCGGCGTTCCATAATCTGGCTTTCCACATGTATTATAGGCGACCGTCTGCTACCTCCACGGCTTTCTCTCCTTCTATGATCTTGGTTGCGTTTTTTGCGTCCCTCTTTGATCGCCTCGTATCAGCTCTCAATATTATCAATGTTTACTTCTCTGTTCCCTCTGAGTTCCCTAAAATTGTCCCATTTTGTGACTTTTGGAGAAGAGGACATATTTCTTAATTCTTTTCATTTGGTGTTTATTCGGATCACTATGAGGCGATGATCGCTCTCTACATTTTGTGCCGTGTTTACCCATTCTGCCTGCGCAATGTTTTTCGTAAAGGCCAGATCTGGCAAGGTATCTTTGCTAACGCTGTTTCCTTCTCTCGTGGGATACTCCGGGTCTATTAGCAGTGTGAGCCCTAGGTTGTGTGTATCTTCTCATAATTGTCTGACCTTGGGTCTCTCCAGTCGGTAGCCCCACTCAGGGCGAGGAGCATTAAAGTAATCTATTTTTATGAGAGGTTGGTTGTTGGCCGCTTTTAGTGCTTTATTTATTAGCGCCTTGAGTCTGACATTTCTTTGGCTGGGCGCGCTGTAGGTATTTAGCAGAAATGTGCTTGACTCTCCTCGTTTGCCTCTTAAAATTCCCACGGAGAAATTTTCTATTGTCCTTTCTTCTAGGTCATGCTCTATGGTTGCTACGTTTCTTTTCACTAACGTCGTTGCCCCAGATTTGGTTCATGTGTCACTGAAACTCCTGATACCTTTGCAATTTTGCCTGACCTCCCGTTTCTTCCAGTGCCATTGCTAGTGGGGAGTCTTCGAGTTGCTGGACTATTAAAATATCGGCCGCTTGCGTCGGTACCCTCGACAGTTCCACTGCCAGATTGGAGCGGTACTGGGCTTGAAATCCATTATTAAGCTTTGCAAAATTCTCCTCAGCTCCATTGCCAGGCGTGTATGCCTGCAATTTCCCCCTCAATGTGTGGAAGCTCCTGGGCTGCCTTTATGAATTAGATCTCTATTCTCTTTGCAAAGTTCTCTAGTTTATCCTCTAGTCTGGATTCCATTACCTTTGGGAAGTTTTTGAGTTTTCTGTCAATCCTACTTTCGAGTTTTTCCATTTGCCTGCTTTCTAGTTTCTTACCCAGCCTTTCTTCCAGAGGTTTTTCTGTATTGCTGTCTCTGTTTTTCTGTTTTGTGTGGGGTGGGGTCGCAGGTTTGGCCACCGTGTAACTCTATTTTTCCTGAAGATTTGCTGCTGGCGGCGACTGCACTAGCGGCTACCGGGGTAGTGCTTGTGGGGACCTACCCTGCAGCTCCTGTGTTTGCTTTCCAGCAAGGCACCGTGCAGCGGCAGTCTCACCTCGAGGATGAACGCATTCCTTTGTCAGTGACATTAACTGGCAAGAGAGGGCGCCAGCATCGCTAAGGGGGAGACTGCCAAAGCCCGCGCGCGGGAGAGGGGGCATGGAGGCTTCGGCTGGGATCGTCGGCGCGAGCGGACGTGTCGCTCGCGGCTTCGCTCTTCGCCGGCGGGGCGAGGAAGCGGCGGGCAGACAGGCTCCCGTACTGGTCCCGTCCGGCCTTCGGAGTATATATCCCTTGCCCTAGCACAGGCGAACATTCACTCGGAACCCTGCTGGTGAGTCGGACGACCTCGATTCATTAGCGTACCTTGTTGCTAGCGGGCGTTATTGTTTCTGTAGCAATAAATGCCTGTTTGTGTCAGCCAATGTGTCGTTCCTTTGTTCCCTCAGAGCAAGGCCCGCCGTGGATGGCGTGCGCTCGGTAGCGTACGCGATCACGGGGTGGGGTCCGGGCGGCTTTGAACCGTGTCAGCCGCGATTAAGCGGGGAGAAACTATTATCTCCCCGAGACAAACCCTACATCTGGCAGCCCAACGTGGGGCCTGCTCTTGGAACATTGGACGACTGTCGGTTCGGTTCGAGGAACGCTCTTTGTCCGGACTTGACAAGTGCTAGGCCTAGAGTGAATTTTGATAGCTAGGACCTGCGACATGCTTTCTTGAGTGCGAGGTGTATTGCGCTGCAGCATGTTTGAACATTTCGACATGCTCAGCACATTTTTTCCCCGGGAGATTCTTCGCGAGAGACACTTGGTCCGCATCGAGGGAGCACGAGGCCTTGCGCCCGCGGAGTCGCCGAGCCCGAAGCGAGTGAGTACGGAAGCCGCGTGGGTGGTCCGAGTTTCTGTATATATTTTCTCTACTCTCTTTTTCGACTCTGGGAGTCGCTAATCATTCCGCTACTTGAATACGCCTCTCCTGTCTGGAACCCGCATATACAACGCGAAATTAACCAAATCGAGGCAGTCCAGAAAGAAGCCATTCGTTTCATATACCACAGGTTTGGTAGGAATATCTCGCCTTCCACAGCACTTTCATCACTGGGCCTGCAACTACTCTCAGCTCGACGAAGGGCTGAGTCTTTAAAGTTTCTGCATTGTATTATTAACTCTTCTTGCCGGATCTCTGCAAGTGATTATCTAATTCCAGCTATGCCACCTAAAACAAGAAGTCACAACAGCCTAAACACCACTCCTTATTTTGCTCGCACGGACACTTTTAAGTGCAGTTTCTTTCCGCGTGTAATCGAATGCTGGAGTTCTTTACCTGGTTGTACGCGCTCTCTTCCCTTAAAACTGTTTTTAGAGGCTACTGAATAGTTTTGCCTTTTCTTGCATTTTTATCTCCGCATATTGTCTCTGCTGTTCGCCATTGTTGTGCTCCTTGTTTCTCTACGTTGTTTTGCTTACACCCACCCCTGCAATAGCCCAATAGGGCTGCAGTATGTTCAAATAAATAAAGTAAACGGCAAATACTTGGCAGCTTGAGTAGCGTGCAAATTATGTGGCACTAGCACCAGACTTTATTGTACGCACAAAATCGTGTAGTAAAGTGTGTGTCAGTCAAGTTAGCCCTACACGAGCCGCCCTCCATTTTTCTTCAAAAATGTTTTACGCAATAAATAGTTTACGCATGCCTCGAGAAAGAAAATTACCTTTGTTTGCCACCTAAAACGAAAACGGTGATTGTTTTACGGTTGTGTACAAACAAAATGTAGTATGAATCGTCAGAATGGTGCAAATTCGTAACATGAAAACACCAGGACTTTTTCAATCATTACTGGAAGAAGAAGGGTACACATATTGTTTATTGCGAAGATGAACATGACATTAGGAATGGAAAAAAACGAGTTAAGTAACGGGAACAGGATCTTCCTGCACGAAAATGGCGATGGACGTGGTACCAGGCTGGCTATTTTGGGAACTGTTATTTACTGTGCGCGATAGATCGTATAAAAGAGAAACCTGTTTAATATACCAAAGGGTGCTAAATTTCTCTTAAACAACGAAATCACTGCTGGTTGCTGTACACTCCCAGAAAAGCCTGTGAAATTTTCGATGCACACAACTGCGTACGAATGGCCTTAAAGTTCTAGGCCTGTTGCATTCTTAGCGCATAGTGGCACTGACAACCGGCGAAGTCCTGTGCTGGGGACCTCTATATTCGCGCTCATAATTAGGTTGGGAGAATTTTAGGGACATGAACTAGCGCGAAAAGACACATACAGAAGGAGGGAGGATAAAACGTAGCGAAAATTGTTGCCTGAAAATTGAATACGAATTTTCTCCAAAAAAAGAAACCTGGGGCGTGCAATGAATTGCCAAACCGGGTGTTATTGCACGTTTGAATAGCCAGTGTCCTTTCGCCTTCCTATGTTCTTGTCACGTGGTTACGTGAAAGAGCAGGCTCCATTCTTTGCTCCATGGTTGGTGCTGGTGTAGAACTTAATGCTGAAAATTATTTCTTATTGCGGAAGGGCAGCATTGGCCAAACGGTGCCATTGCACAAGGTACTTTTGTCAACGATGGGCGGGGTCAGAGACCCATTTCCCAAGAATTTCACATTAGAAAAGTCGAGCACCAGGCCAGGACACCGCTGGGCACTCAGCAGCACTCTGGAGATCGAACCTAGCACCTCCCGCACATTAGGCGGATGCTCAAAACACTATAGGTAGGGTGAACTAGAAGACAGAGTGTGTCAAACGAAAGCCGAAAAGTGCGGCAAAAGAAGGGTAATTTCCGCTAGGAGCGCGGCGAACGTTATCCTTCTCTAGGTGCCTTTTTAGAGGCGGCACAACCCGAGCTCTGCGTAACGTAATGGTTAATGAGCTCGCTTCCCACGCGGAAGACTAGGATTCGATTCCAGCTGAACAAACAATTTGTTTCTTTTACTTTAAATCGCAGTTTATTTTAGTGCGAACGAGCAATGCTAGCTAAAAATAGCCAACTGAAACCGAAACTGAAATTGGTGGCTTGCTGCTGTCGTGGACTTCACCTTGCCAAAATATAAGAGTCTGAATCTCCGTGCCACGCAGCGCCAATTATGAATGCGCGTTTAGAGCACACCCGGCGTTACTGTCCAAGCTCCGATCTGTGCTTTCAGCAGATGAGTAAAACAAACACGGCCTAAAAACAGTGCTGGGAATTGTTTCGTTGCGCATGACGTCTGCCAGCTGCACAGAGTGCGTCACGCAGACATGCGCTGTCACTTTAGAATGACGGCCTGTGGGACGAAATGGTGCATGACTGAAAAAACTGCGGCGCAATGAAGACAACACAAGGAAGAAAAAGACAACACATGCTCACTCTACCAACTTTTTATTGGAAGAAAAGGGGTATACATTTATAACCCTCATTTACCTTGTGACACCGCTCTATCGCTCACAACCAAGTAACAAGTAATATGCAAATTTCAAATAAGATTAAACACAAAACGCAGAAGGCTTATCTACAATGCGCTTAAAACACTAGCTCATACAAAGATTACACAAAGTTCTTCGCCGGTATAAGCAGTCCACAGCTATGCAAGAAGCACCGCAGACGCGTCGCAGCTGTCGAGTGGCGCAGGGTCCCCGGTCGCTTCCCCGCGAATGTGTCCACTAAATGCGGCTCTATGGTTTCATAGAAGCACTGCTGTCATTGACCACCATCTGAGCTTCTCTCCAGGAATTGAGGGAAACCAAACCCGCGACCAACGTTCGCCACGGCGTCTGTTTTCTCGGCCGACTCGAGCAGCGCTGACAAGCGCAGCTGCCCAATCGAAGTGGCGTTCGTTACAAAATAGTTACGTGCAGCTGTCGCGCCCTGCGGCTATCGGCCTAATCTCCGATGTGAGCAGATTCCAAAGGGCAGTCTGAATGCGGCACGCGAAGGAAACATGCTTGCGGAGCAGGAATTCGTCTGCTACGTGCTCCTCAATCATGGCGGCCGGCGGCGGTAGGGTGCCTGGATGCAGGCGGCAGCATACCGCAGCGCCGCCGCGCGGCTGAGCGCCAGTGCATACCACCTAAGAAGAAAGATAAACCAAACAGATCTTAGCAATAGCAGTGTCATTCAATCATAGCAAAAGCAGTGTCATGCATTCGACGCAAAAGCAGTCAATACCTTAAGTGAAAGCAAAACAAAAACAAAATCAAATAACGAAAAACAAACATAATAATAAAAGCCACAACATGAAAATGAAACCAGGTCATTGAAACTAACCAGTGCAGTCACAAGGCTAAAAGAAATATCAAGGCATGGAAAGGAACAGTAGTTTAACGTGACCTTCCCTACACTTCTTAGGAATAATCCTCATATATTCTGGAAATATTTTCGCAAAGATAAAACAGCCACATCCAACCTGTTCATGGAGGAAAAAGAGACGAAAGCTAATATGCACAACAATTTCTTTAAATATGTTTTTACAAAAGATAACAGCATTCTCCCTAACATTTTCTGCACATCTATGCCATGTATAGGTCCTCTCCACGTAAAAGATGATGGTGTTCTTAACTAGCTGCTAAACCTAGACATAAAGAAAGCAAGTGGGCCTGACGACATCCAAAATCAGTTCCTTAAACGATATGCAGAATGGTGCAGTAAATATCTCGTTATCATTTTTCGTAAGTCTTTATCAACTTCGAAGCTACCCGGCGATTGGAAAAAAGCAAAGGTTCTACCCATTAATAAATCCGGAGATACAAACTCTTCCTTTAAGTATCGACCCGTTTCACTTACCAGTACGTCGTGCAAAATCATAGAGAACATTATAGCAAAACACTTAAAGTAGTTTCTGGAGACCGAAAACTTATCTCCCCATCAACATGGCTTTTGTCGTGGCTTATCAACTGTCACCCAACTAACAGAGGGTTTGCATGACCTAGCCCTTAGCATTGACGACTGCAGTCAAACAGATATAATACTACTAGACTTCTCTAAAACATTTGACAGTGTAAGCCACAACAAACTAATATCAAAACTACGCGTCATAATTGGAGATGGCCAAGTGTTACACTGGATCATGGATTTTTTTGACGAACCGCTCACAATTTGTAACTTTCGAACAAGTTCAATCAAGACCAGTTCCCGTTACATCAGGAGTCGTGCAGGGATCTGTCATAGGACCAGTGTTGTTCTTAGTTTTCATCAGCGATAAAACCAGCAATATTGACTGTAACATAAAACTTTTCGCCAATAATTGCATTCTCTACAAAAAGATAAAATATCCTGAAGACCACCTTATGCTAAGCAGCTCTCTTAGCACATATGTTGAATGGTGTAACCCTTGGCAGATGACATTAAACAATAAAAAATCCGTTTACATGAGAGTCACCAGAAAAAAACAGCCATATAGCTATGCCTACATTATCAATGAATCAACGCTTTCAAGGGTCTCTGAACGTAAATACCTAGGGTTAACTTTAACTTCTGACATAAGATGGGACGCGCATATCGCCAATGTTACCTCTGCTGCCTTACGAAAGCTGTTCTTCCTTAGAAGATGCTTACGTCTGGCCCCTCAAAACACCAAGCTTTTTGCATACACTACCCTTGTAAGGCCAATTTTAGAATACGCGAGAACTGTTTGGTTACCGCAATCAATCACTAACATTGTTCGGTTTAAGAGCGTGCAACGAAAAGTTGTAAGGTTCATTCATAACAAATACAAACCCTCTGAATCCCCTACCGATCTTGCCGCATCATCTGACCTTCCATTACGGGGCGTAGTAAAAACTGAGCTCAACCCGTGAGGCTCCGCCTTCTTTCCCCACGGCTGCTGAAGTATACCTAGGTTCAGCTCGGTCGGGGATATCCCTAGCCTTCCCTGTTTTTTTGTGCCTGTTGTATTTAGCTTAATGATACGCTTCCATAAAGGCGCCTAAAGATAATGTTTTAAACCTTATCTCAACATTTGAGTTATTTTTTCTACACTATACTTCAATTATGTTTATTTACAATCGGCGCGGTGGTAAATGCGTTTCCCACGTGACCATGCTTGCCTTGTCAAGGCCTTGGCTCTTCGCGATTGATCCTGGCTGGTCACCGAACGATCTCCCTGAGCAGATTTTCACTTAACTCGGCTGTTGTTTCCGTCGCCAAGATGGAAAGCCGAAGTTCAATCAGTGCGGAATGACTTGCTGCGGGCTCCACTGAACAAGTTAAGTATCTGTGTTCGGTGTGCAATGCTGCGTTCACCTTTGAAAGTTCACGGAGGCGGCACGTGCGAAAACAGAATCCTGATGTCGTCGAATCGTTGGTTCATAATTGTAGTGCTTCGTTTGCATGTGATGTTTGCTGTAATGTTGCGTTTCCCCACCGTGGTGGCCTCTTGCGGCCCCACGAACAGGTCCACGGGTTTGTGCTGAGGCGCATCAGGCTTGAGTTGTCTTCCTTAACAGGTGAGGTATAAACAAGATTTCCATATTGTGCCAACACCGTTTTTTGTCATGGGGTTGCAGTATGCGGTTAGGGAAGCCACACAAGTTGAAATAACGCGTCTCGGAAACATGCTGTGCATTTGGATGTTTTGTGATGCTATGCGCTAGTACATATGGGCAGAACCTATAACATGAGTCATTTTGTTCCGTCTGGGTGGAGCGCTAGGCATTTTGAAAAAAGCATTTTGAAAAGTCATTTTGAATGTCATTACTTTTCCACAAAACCAGTTTTCAATTTTCATTTCCATCCCTCGAAAACAATTTTAAATTTTTACTTTTTTTGTGTTTTGCAGTATCACTCCAGGCTGAAAATCCCCGCGTGGTCGACATTCTTTCAGGGCCTTCCACAATGGTACCTCTTTTCCTCTTTGTTCACTCCCACGCACCCGCTGCGGTGGCTCAGTTTTAGGGCGCCCTGCTGCTGAGCCGAAGTGCGAACTGAAATAAAGGACGAAAGCTTGCTTGGCTCCATTTTCGTGTATTGGAGAATGTTTATGAAGGTTGCCGACACGTACGCGTTACCCCTGGAGTAGAGTACAGCAGAAATGCATTCAAATCTTTGAAATGACGACTTCGTCATCTGAAGTGGGAGGTTTCTTATCAATCAATGTATACTGTAAAAACTCCATTCTCGTTCGTCTAAAACGTCCTCTTCTTCTGCTTCTAAGCGTGCATAGACAGAAAAAATGCCGGCCAGCGTCTTCCAGCGTGCTCGGATAAGAAAAGCTGGACGGGATATATTGCCGTGTAGGGACTGATGCCTCCTCGTTTTTATGAGGGGCCTTATAGGAGCCCACCCTTTTATAAGGAGAGGATATTGTTGTTCTTCTTCTTCTTCTCCTTAGTAAGAATGGCACATACCCACGCAGGGGGATTGGCCAAGGTTCAGTAGATAATCCCAATGAGGTATTTGCGCGGGGAAAGATAGGCGTGAGAAGACTAAATCAATATAAAAATTGGAACAGTCAAATGAATTAAAGAAATATGAATTACCAGGAATAGAATCGAGCATTTTTGGACATGCGACAAAATTTTGTATACAGCTAACAAGGTAATCGACCAGTTGCACTTATGTAATCATGAAGGTAGCCGCAGACGCTGCTTAACGGGAATCCCTTTGCGCTCGCACCGAACGGGAGAATAACTGGAAGGGACAGTGGTCGTCCTAACCTCGAAAGAGGGACCTCCAAATACTGTTTTCTCTGAACTGCGAACCGCCGGCAAGAGAGGAGAAAATGATGTATTGTTTCAACTTGCCCTCATGATACACAAAGGTTTGTCGCAGCGAACCCACATCTGCATAAGTACAAATTTAAGTGAGGAATTCTGCATCGCAGAAGCGTCATTGATACCTCACAAAGCCTTGATTTACACCACCGGATATTCTATGGGAACTTTAAGTGGCTAAAATCTACGGTATTGAGCAATGGATCACTCAGGTTGGCCGAAATATGTTGGAAGCGCTGGAAACGTGAATTTTCTAACAGAATGAGATGAGGGACGGGATAGATTACAGGAGCACTGAGAGCTGACCTTGCCAACAAATCAGCCATCTCGTTAAAATAGACGCCCGAATGCCCAGGTACCCAGACAAAGCGGATCTCACGCACTGTGCGCGGAACAAAAAAACAACAAAAAACCTAAGCGAACGATTCAATAAAGATTTTCCCGAAATTTGGAGAGAGACTAGAACTGAAATGCAGTCTGCAAGAATAAGAACCCGTGCTACACGCCTAGGAAGTTTGAGAAGAGACAAAGCAATGCCCAGAAACTCTGCGAAGAATATAGGAGTATAATCTGGGATTCGAACAGAATAGCTCCAAGCTAGCTCCTGCGAATATATCCCAACCGCCGCCTTCTCACAGCTGCCGGAGGCATCAGTGTAGATAACAGTAGGAAGAGGAAAATTCTGTAGGTGTTCAGAAAGGAGACCATTTAGGATATTTGCGGGCATATGTTTCGCATGGGACCGGAAAATATGATCATAATAGAAGACGGGGTCAGCCTGCGTATATGCAACTTTTGCAAGGAGATCAGATTGACCTGAAGCGGGGCTAACAGATTCTGCGTGAACCTAACTTGCGGAAGCTGATAGCGTGGCCAATGATAAGTGAAAAACAGGTGTGGTTGGGATATGAAAACGGGACTACGAACGCCGGGGGCCGGGTCAAAGGAGCTGAGAAAAGTACGCACTGTTAGAAGTTGGAAGCGGGAAAAGAGATCGGGGATACGGGCTTCCGACCCGCCGCGGTGGCTCAGTGGTTAGGGCGCTCGACTACTGATCCGGAGTTCCCGGGTTCGAACCCGACGGCGGCGGCTGCGTTTTTATGGAGGAAAAACGCTAAGGCGCCCGTGTGCTGTGCGATGTCAGTGCACGTTAAAGATCCCCAGGTGGTCGAAATTATTCCGGAGCCCTCCACTACGGCACCTATTCTTCCTTTCTTCTTTCACTCCCTCCTTTATCCCTTCCCTTACGGCGCGGTTCAGGTGTCCAAAGATATATGAGACAGATACTGCGCCATTTCCTTTCCCCAAAAACCAATTATTATTATTATACGGGCTTCCAGATAAAGGACAGCGTTTGAAGATGATTTTGGGAGCCCGAGGCATAGCCGTAGGGCACGCCTTTCCAGTAAAGCTGATGGCTGCAGCTTGCAGTTTGCGCTACCAGAGAACAAGATACAACCAAATTCCAGAATCGGTCTCATATAAGCCTTATAGAGCAACAGTAACGTGTCACGACGCACGCCAAACTTTTTATTGCCGACTCGTGTCAACCGGCCCAGAGCACGTACCCCTTTAATAACATTATTCTTAATATGGTGTCGCCAGTCCAAGCTATGATCATAAGTAACGCCTAGGTATTTAACCGACTCCACCTGCGGAATTGGAGTGGAGCGGTATACTAGCGAGATGTGCAAAGGAGTGTCCGGCGGAAATACCAGCACGCCACATTTGCCGACATTAAGTGATAAATTAATTTGGTTCAACCAGACTTCAATAGCATTCAGGTATGCCTGCAAACACTCGTATAGTGCATGAGTATCCTTTGCTGATGCGAAAAAAGCTATATCATCTGCGTATACATAAACCACAATGTTTGGATGAATGGGTATGTCCCGAACCAATATGTTGAAAAGGAGTGGAGACAAAACAGATCCTTGCGGCACACCTCTTGATTGAACATAGGTATTAGAACAGAAGGATCCGTCTGTACAGAAGAAAAATCTCTTTTAAAAATTCACAAATCCAAGCATAGATGTAGTGCGGTGGATGTAGCTGAGCAAGATTGTTAATAAGGACCGTGTGTTCAACGCTGTCGTAGGCTTTAGCAACATCAAGTGTCACCAAGGCCGCAACTTCTCTCTTGCGCATTGAGAGTCGTATTCGGCTCTTGAGATCCACATGCGCGGACCATATGGAACAACCGCGACGAAAGCCAATCTCCGAGCTCCGAGCTCACATGGATGACACCCCTACCTACGTGACCAGTGGGCATGCACAGTGAAGTACCGCTTCAAGGAATTTCAGGGCACTGTTAGAAAACAGTCGACGATTAAAAGCTCGCTCTAAAGTAAAAGATGCGCACAGTTATTTATATAGATGAACAGAAGAAAATATCAATCATTAGAATGACATGGCTATTAGCAGCCTAATACCTGGTGGTTCAGAGATTATATGGTAATCAAGTACTTCATCAGGCTGCCCGCGATTTCCTCAAGCGGGCTCCGGTAATCGTCTGGCTGAGCCAACCGACTAGTGACGAGGCGATTATATACAAGCGCTACTTGAACCACGTCGGCATGACTTCACCAGTCCTTACGCGCCGCATCCCTTCTTCTGTGCCACCGGATGCCATTCCCAACGCAAAGTTAAAACGTGCTAAACACTCCTGCGCGTCTTTACCTGCAACAGTTTCGTTCAGGTCCGTCTTGTTCTAACTTTCCCTCCCTTTATGATGACCTGAAATACCACCTTTTCTTCTTTCCCGTCGCCATTCGTCTTTAATTATACTGATTTTCCTCCTGTTTCTCAGCGTGGGCCCGGCTGGAACCCTCGCACTGGAGGATCAACTGGCCCCTGTCCGACAAGCCGCCAACCTTTTTGGCGCTTAATTTTGTAGGAAAATTACTACTACTACTACTACTACTACTACTACTACTACTACTACTACTACTACTACTACTACTACTACTACTAATTCCACTACTACAACTACTACTACTACTACCACCACTACTACTGCTACAACTACTAATACTACCGTTATTGCTGGTTCTGTAGCAGCATTTATTGCGGGCAACTGAAACTTCCTGCATATATTGGGTTTCAAGCACTTTTTTTAGATAATAGCAGTGTTCCGCTGAGCGCTGGCATTCATGGTTTGCACTAGAAACGTAAAAAGCTCCGACACCCCCCCCCCTCCCTCCCTCCACAAAGAAAGCCTTGGCGCCCTTCCTCGAAACTCAATTTTTTTCTGCAGTTATGAGAAAGGCTTACGGAAGTGCGCCGGCCATTGCGTACAACTACTGCTGAGGCTATAAACTAGCTGCGATGCCTATCAACCCAAAGTAGGTATGTTCTCGTGAGCGAAAGAATGACACGCTTAATTGTTTTGCAGTTGTAGTGTGCGCAGGTTCGAGGATTGAATTTGCCGCACGTATGGCCAAAAGAAGCATTTTGTTGCGGAACCAGTGTGTTAGCTTCACATACAGTTCTTCGAGCTCGTGATGCGTTGAAATTCGTTGCAATGAAATTAATTTCCTAGATCGAATTGACTTTGGGCGGGGAACTTCACTAAAGTTCCTTTTTCTTAACAGTCCAACGAAGTGAAATTTTGAAGTGATATTGCACTAAGTGCAGTCGCGTTAATAAACACCTGATTTAACTGGATCAAGACACACCGGGGTTGATGGTTACTGCTATCGTTTGTTTTTTTACCGGTTTCTCATCTTTTTGTCAGCCCGCCTAGATAACACACCAGTCTCGTTTCTACCAGTTTGAAAGTATCTAGTCTACACACAGACCGACAGATGGAGGGCGAAAAGTGTGGAAGCAAAAAGTGGAGATGTAAGAGAATAATGCACTGCTGCACTAAAGCGATGTCACCGATTTTTTTTATATTTCTTGGACAAAAATGCCGGCCTTGCCGCTGGCTTTCTTTTCCTAACTGCTGTAGATTAAAAGACAACTGAAGAGGCTTTAGAATTGTACGAGCGTAATGAAATCAAACGTGTGAAACTTTCAGGTGAAGGAGAGAAGCGTAAGTATTATTGCTACCGCACAGCGCCAAGGGGGGCCGGGGGGGGGGGGGGGTGGAGGGGGGTAGACGCGACGGCGTAATTTAGCTAGCAAATTTCTAAAGCAGGAACGTTTGCCTGAAATGATGGAACAAATGCCATGCCACTAATGGTGAATCTCGTGGAGCGTTTTTTTTTTCCCGGCAGCATTCTAGAGACACGAGTGAATGCGCGATGCCAGAGCGAAATGTGAGCACTTACCACAGAAGACGTAATAAGCGAGGATCTCCGTACAACGGAACTCTATGCGCAAAAGCCTGCTAATCGCGGAAGCCCTAGTCGTCCATTACGTTGCCGTTTCGTAATGTTGACGCAAAGAATGGCAGGTATTATCTGCAAGCGTCATTCATTTGAATACCTGACTTGTAGAATTGCCAAAAAAGTGGTTGCGGCTCAACTCAGCTTAGCCAGGATATACAGAGCGAGAGCTGTATTAAGCATGGTTAGAGACGGTTTAGCTTTGGCCCATCTTTATTTTTCAAGACTTCCAAGAAAGCAAATTGTTTCAGCGAGAGCAAATCATGCGAAGCATCACGTGCCGCAAGTGCAAGAGAGAGCCGTGCAGAGCGGCGGCCGGCGCAGCGGCGGATGTGACAGCCAAGTGCAAGAGCAAATCACGTGACACATCACATGCCACAACTGGCGAGGCGGAGAACTCGGAGGCGGTTGCTTTCGAGGACTATTCCATTTTGTACAATTTTAGTAACGCTGCTGTGTCCTGAGACGCGCACGTCTAAAATTTCGTCCCAGTTCGTCTAATCACGCATGCGAGACAGCGGCTCTCGGCGTGAAGCGCCTCCCTCGCGTTGCGTATGGCACTCTGCCTTACAAGAGCGTGAAGCGAGCGGCGACGCGCATGACATTTCGTTCTGGACCTCCGTTTTCCTTCTTGGCGATTGAAACCGATGAACCACTGTTGAGCCGGCGATAAGGGAGAGCTATTTCTTGAAGCGATCGCATCTACAGCCGGTAGAAATACGGGATGCTGCCGGGACGTTCACCTCTCAGGACACAGGCGCGTTACTAAATTATACAAAATAGAATAGCCCTCAAAGCAACTGCCTCCAGGTTCCCAATATAATCATGTACGCTAACTTCAGCCAATAAAAAAGTTAAGTAATGAACGTTGGTAATACAGAGTTTACGGAGACCATTATTACCCCAATTTGTGTCCACCTGGCCGCATTACGAGTACGCAAAAGCGGCATTAGCGTACGGCGTTTCACAATCTTTTAAAAAATCAGTAAAAAATAATTTTGAACACGCTGTATATGAAGGAAACCAACAGTCACCGAAACCAAGGCGCACAAGGGGATGTTTATCTTTTTTATTAGTTGGTAGTGCTTAGCGATTGAAGTATAATATTTACATTATTAATATGTCACTTTAAGAAAATTACTTATAAAGTGTTCCGGACGGTCCCCGGTTCGAAACCGTTGGTAAATGTTTCTTCAAGTGTACTTCAACTCTTTGCTTATGTTATCTCTCTCTCTCTCTCTCTCTCACACACACACACACACACACACACACACACACACACACACACACACACACACACACACACACACACACACACACACACACACACACACACACACACACACACACACACACACACACACACACACACACACACACACACACACACACACACACACACACACACACACACACACACACACACACACACACACACACACACACACACACACACACACACACACACACACACACACACACACGCACGCGAGAGAGAGAGAGAGAGAGAGATTCTCGCTATGTTTCTTCTCCTTTAGATCATTGTTTGAACAATCAAGGATACCTGTTCGGTATAAATGTACTTAAAACTCATTCTTAAAACACCGCGGTGGCTCAGTGGTTAGGGCGCTCGACTACTGATCCGGAGTTCCCGGGTTCGAACCCGACCGCGGCGGCTGCGTTTTTATGGAGGAAAAACGCTAAGGCACCCGTGTGCTGTGCGATGTCAGTGCACGTTAAAGATCCCCAGGTGGTCGAAATTATTCCGGAGCCCTCCACTACGGCACCTATTCTTCCTTTCGTCTTTCACTCCCTCCTTTATCCCTTCCCTTACGGCGCGGTTCAGGTGTCCAAAGATATATGAGACAGATACTGCGCCATTTCCTTTCCCCAAAAAACCAATTATTATTATTATTAAACACAGCATACCGGAATAATTCGAAAAAAGAGTTTGTCTTAGCCACGCGATCTTTTTTCTTGATAAGGTTTAGTCGTCCTTTTTGTTGCATTCACTTTTAATTGCCGGATTTGTCGTGATATTGTACTTCATTGCTCTCACATAAGGGCGCGTCATGTTGGTTTCTGTTTATATAGTGTGCCTTCATTATATGAATTTTAATGTTTGCTATGCAATGTGCTTTGTGGCATCATGGGCCATGTCTATGGCAATTACTTTCACCATGCCTTAAAGGAGGTCTAAGTCTACTCTGCAAAGAAACGTGGCACCGAAGGACGAGGAAATGAAAAAAAGTTGCCAGTCGCATACACGTCATTTGCAGCATAGAGTAGCAAGCTTAGTTTGTTATCGATTGGCTTCACAGCTATACGTTAAACTTTTGCGGACATTTTCAATGTAAATTTTTCGTTTCTTTTTTGTTCTTCTGCGTGCATAAGAAGGAATACAAAAGGCACGCTGTCAAGCATGCGGTCTAAGACAGACGGAAGTATGTTAATATCATGCGTATGGACTGTAGCGACACCGTGAACTTTGGCTTGCGGGAGTGCCAGATAATATAAAGCTCATGTCGCGCTTGCATTTTGTTAACGTTGCAGAGAATTTAAGGGGCGACATGGCAATTAAAGTAGCAATTCTAATTCAGAATCATTATTAATGCATGAACTATAACCTAGTTTTGTGCATATGTGTAACATTTCTGGAATATTTCAAGCAACAATTACTTAAATCTAGATTCTGAAAGCTCCTCAGTATGGAGATTTCTGCACTGTGTTAAGTCATTAAAAATAAATCTCATTTATGTGCTATAAAGTTGATAGTTTTTCTTGAAGGCCACAATTTGAAAAATAAATGTAAAATTTATTATGCAAAGATGAAATCATCAAAACAGTATTTCACAAACGAAATTTTTAAAACCAAATATTCATACATAATGAAGTTGAAATTCTTATTGCACAGACTTTTGCCTCGGTAGTCAGGTTCGAAAAGCAAAATAGCCCTGTCTTCAGTTACGAAATGCGGAGACAACAAGTCATAGCACCTGCAGAAAACGTGCAAGTTAAGAAAGATTTATTGACGAAAAAACAACTGTATGGAATGCTGAAAACTCCCCTGGGCAGCTAGAATTAAAAACCACCGTGATAGCGCGGCGGCAACGGCCACCTCGTTTACTTAATCAAATAGAAAAAAAAAGAACTAAAATTAAATGTTCTACAGAAGGAACAAAAAAAAAATAGCCGCTTGTGATGCAAAATTCCTGTTTCTGATAATTGTTTGCGTATAAGATACGAAGAAGCCACAGACAAAAATGTATGTCGTGAAGAAAATTATGATAAATTTTGTGAAACGAAGGTTGATTGAGAGCGACCTACTAGAAGAAAAAAGCAGCGAAAACAGTCCGAGGGCAGCTATAGGTGAAGCACACAGAAAAGCTGCGGTAGCAAACCCTGACGAAAATGTTCACCTTCATCGTTGCAATCGCCGTCGGCGAGAAGAACCGTCTTGGCGTCTTACGGCGACGGCAAGACGACAAGTATAGTAGTCTGGCTTCAGGAGCGGGATGTCAACAGCCTCCCGTCCGCCGCGGCAGATATCAGGCGACGGTGTGAGGGGTTCACCCATGTAGTTGAAGCTGCTCCAGTAGTAGCGGAGCCGGATTTGGCTGTATGTCTGGAACAATCCCAGGTGACCACAATGTTGGTCATCTTGGAAATGGCACAAATTTGCGAGCGCATGTATCGAGGAATAAAGAGCAACAAGTTGCCCTCAACTAGGCCGTAGTTGCGGTGATATAGAAGATTATAACCAAATGTGAAAACGGAAGCAAGGCTGTGGACAGCAAGCGATGACGAAGCAGCTGTTCGGGTGAATAGAAAACAAACGAACCAGGAATACAAGGCACGCGAAACTGCGGACGAAGCGGCAGAATTAGGATCAGAGGCCGACGAAGTTGCGGAGTTCTTTCACAGAAGTGCGATTTGAAAATTCCTCCACAGCTCGCAACTCTGCCGGCTACGCGAGAACGCAAGCACTGAAGCGGCACTTCTTGTAATTACTTTGGAGACCAGCGTCGGCCAGGCACCGAAGAAGAGTCTCAAGGCCCTGGAGGTGAGACGAAAAATCTGGGGAAAAGAATGCGTGGTCCAGGTAAAAAATGAATGTTTGCCATTCGAGCCCTCGAAGTAGGTTGACCATCATGCGCTTCAATGTGGCGGGTGCATTGCAGAAGCCGAAGGGTATTACAGTAAATTTATAGATGTCGTCACATGTGAACAAAATGGTTTTTGGGCGATCGGCCTCTGCCATCGGCACCTGCCAGTAACCGGAGCGCAACTCCAATGAAGAAAGAAACTTGTGACCTGCAGGCAGTCGAGGGCATCGTCGATACGAGGGAGAGGGTAAATGTCCTTGCGTGTAATCTTGTTCAGACGGCGGTAGTCTACGCAGAACCGGATGGAACTATCTTTTTTATTGACCAGGATCACCGGAGATGCCCCGATGCTGCGCGACGGCTGGATCACGTGGCGCTTAAGGATGTCGGTCACCTGTTCGTCAGTGATGCGGCGCTTAGCGTTTGACACGCGGCACGGATGGCGGCGCAAAGTTGCGTGGGTGCCAATGTCAATACAGTGGGATACAGGAAGCGATCCAGAGGCCTGTACGTTGCTCGAAAAGCATGTCGCTGATATACCGAGCGACGATGGCGAGGCTCCGAGGTGGAAAGGCTGTTGATCTCAGCTGGGAGGGGCAGCGGCACAGGGCATATACATCTTGATGCATGCGGCCGGTTTGATAGACTACGTGGATATCATACTCCTGCAAACAAAGGGACAACTTGGCGACACCGGTAGAAGATTCTTTCAGGAATGAAGTGCAGTGAAGAGTAAGATTATCCGTCCCGCCATCTAAGAGGCGGCCGTAGAGGTAAGGGCAGAATATGGCAAGGGCCCAGACGGTGACCGACCTCTCTTTCAGTTATACAGTATTTGGATTAAGCATTGATGAGTGTTCGGCTTGCATAGGCAACGTCGTATTCTTCGAAGTCATATTTCTGCTGGATGAGTATGCATCGAGTGTGACACCTGTGTGCACCAAGGTATTGGCAGTCCGTTCGAAATGATGCATTATAGGCGGTGCTGTGAGGAGGTCGCATAAGGTGTTGTATGCCGAATTTGGAAAGCGCAGGTGAAGAGAAAGGACAAGAGAAGAGGACGGGACAAACGCTATTGTTCAGCGAGTTTGTTCAGAAACTTATTCGATGTACAGCCTGCCTAAGCAGTCTGCATCAACTGACACAGCTTGGTTGCCAAATGGAGACCAACGGAAGCAACGACATTGCGAACGTACGATCAAAGGAATGGTGCCACGTGTGTGTATCAATCGATATGATATTCAAGTGTGTTCCAGAACCACCATATCTTAATTATAAACCGCATTTATTTTTAAGCATGTAAACCTGGCGCATTTATCGCCCAATCCATAAATTATGCGACGCTTGCAGTACTTATTTTTCAAGCAGTCTTTGCCGCCTGCTACGATTACAGTCTTGTGCAGTTCAGGAGAGCAGCCATGGCAGTTCCTACAATGGATTGGCAGATTAGCTCTGCTGCTCGTTCCCACAAAACGTGTGTTTTCTCTAAGGTGGCCATTAATAAACAGGCAGTTTGGGCCATGTGGACTTTACCAGAGCTCGTTGATGCCCGATATATTACACTGATGTAGCAAGGAGCATGTGTTCTACGCGATACGTATACAGCTTGTTCGGTCGGAAAGCCTAGGATTGATAGGAAGTCCTCAGAAACGCGACGAAAATATTTCCACACGCTTCAGATAAAAAAAAACAAACAAACTATGCGACATTCGGGTCCGAACCCAGGCACTGCACCTGACAGGCGGGCACACTACGCGTATGTCAGGAAGGGTCTTTCCTATTGTTTATTGCTCTCCCTTTTAAGAGGAGACGCGATAAAGCCTTGTCCTCCTTTTTTAAAATTACTGCAACATAATAGACATTTCCAACAAACTTTGCTGTCATGGACATCACAATGCGTTCACTTGGTGCCCCTCGAGCACGCTTGAACTAACGAGCCTTCGTGGCGTATCTCCTCCTAATTTTTGGTGCTTCTGCCATCCTGCGCGGCGAAGTGACTGTTTTTCGACAAGTCTTCATAGTTACGTCAGCCGTTACGGCAAAGTGACCACAAAGCATATGCCATACTTAGATGGTACTCTTTTCATGTTATGAGAGACTTTGTGCTCGTAGGGTATAACCTCATGCTATTAGTTCTTCTCGGATTGATGTTCCGGCTGGATTAAATAAAAAAAGGGTGTGTTCATTGGCAAGTTGGTTTCACATTCTGAACATTGTAGCGCTGAGTGACGACAGACGAAAAGAGGACGAGACACACAGTGCGCTGAACTTAGCAGCTTGCCTGACCGTAGTCAATGACTCCGGGGCAGACTGCTTAGGTTCGATGGCGAACTTGGGACCACTCTCTAGCAGGTGCTGTATTTCGTCGGGGCAGTTGCTGAAGCCTCCTATCAGATGAACTTGATTGCATGTGGTCGCCTGTCCTTTTGGCATTAGAGTCGCGTGGCCTGTCCTTTTGGCATTCTCTCGCATCATAGACAACACCACCGAGTTCCTCTGGCAGCACGCGCTCCGCAGTCTACGGATTCTAATGCCAAGAGGACAGGCGACAACTTGCAATCAAGTTCATCTATTAGGAGGCGTCAGCAACTGCCCCGATGAAATCCAGCGCCTGCTTAGCGTGGCCCCAAGCTCGCCATTGAACCTAGACAGTTTGCCCTGGAGTCATTGACTGTGGTCAGGCAAGTTGCTAAGTTCAGCGCACTGTGTGTCTCGTCCTCTCTTCGTCCGTCGCCTGCCAGCGCTAAAATATTCAGAATAAATACGGTAGGGCTCTGAAAGCGATCCCGGTAGAGCCTACAAGAGAGCCGCTGGGTGGTCGTGTTTACCCAGCTCCTCGAGCTGTCTGGTAAGACAAAGAGCCGTGACGTGTTTGAAGACTTGATCGAGGCTAATTTCAAGCAACACGCCGCCAGGATTTGCTCTGTGAGCTTGGAGTGTTTTGAGTGGAAAGGCAAAACGATTTTCTGAACCTCGGCATGCACGCCCGCCTACTTAACCGTCAAAGTTAACAATAAGACGTCAGTCTCAGTATTGAAGGGCTTTGCCATTTGGAAGTTCCAGAGTAAAACGCAGTTCTTGTGGGCATTTGTTAAGAAAATTTAGAAACGTGTCTGCAGGTGTTTATTAGCTGAAATTTGTCGAATAAATTAAAAGCCACTAGAAAGTTACCAATGCAACTGTAGACTTTCATTGCGCTGGTTAGGTGCGTCGAGTTCCAGCGATAGCTGACGGTTAAAGTGAGATAAAACTATCTCTCATTAGACTCTGGCAATGCATGAGCCGACACAAATGCCTTTCCGTTTCACGTATATTTCTCCTCCAAAGCCTACCATTGTGGAACCCAGATGTGTGTCCAGTAGCTCAAGTAAGTGTTGTACGGTGGCACCGCAGGCGTTCTGAAAAGCGACAAGTCTGTGCAAGTCGATGACGGCATTCACAGTTTTTCGATGTACACGGACGGCGCACAATTCTCACCATACCATCTTTCCTGAAGGGGCTTCGTGTGGGTCCCTGAGCTGTTGAACTTCAAAGGGTCTTCCGGGCCCTAGCTTTCATTTATGCCTGCCGGCAGATCAATTCATCAAGAAAAAGTATGGCGTTATGCCCTACCATCACAAACTCTCTCATACACAACTAGCAAAAAAATGCACGAATGATAGTGAATGGCTATCATAAGCAAGTTTTATTTAATGCATATATATGGGGAATTTGATTTGCTCCGGCATACAAAGGAGCTGTGTGCAGGAATACCAAGGCAGTAATACTTCTACTACTGAGAGAAATAGAATACACACGTGGCGCCATGTTTATGTATCCTCACACAGGTTCCTTCTTGTAGCAGTGTGAATGGTGGAAACGGACAGGGACCTAGGAGGCAGCCAGCAACCCATGTTGAGCAGTTGCGCTGCTTTGATTCCACCACGCATAACGTGCTCTTTTGGCCGCCTGAAAGTCCAGCGGCCGCGTAGCCGCAGGCGGCAGTAGTCCTCTGCTTGTCGTCTGCCTGTTCTTTTGCGAGCGCACTTCGTTGCCTATTACCGTAAATGCAATGAGGACTGAAGTATAGCATAGAACTGGTGTTCTCTGCGATCATGCAAGCAGTAGAATCTTTGCAGACTTGTAGAATAAGGCCTACGTGAAAAGTAGACAATAATTCGCGCCTTACCTGAACTTGAGTTGCTTCAATTTTACATAACGCTGCCCTTGTACACTATTAGAACATCGAGTTTGGGAACTAGAGCAGAAGAATTCAGCTATCAGTAAAACGTATCGTTATGTAGGATTTTATCTCATAATGGTGGCTGTTTTTTCTTTCTAATTGTTAAGCCCAAATTGACAGTGAACTGTGGTCCTTGCTAAAAAAGAAAGAGTGCTTGTCTTTTACATTTTACATGTGGATGTATCGAAATTGGTTATTAGGAGTAATCCAGATTATTTGGTGTGATCATCCCCAGAAAAAATAGCAATATCTTTTGCAAGCTTTTTATTTTGCTTTATGTGACATGGAGGTACAAAAACAAAACCGAAAATACGAATCCGGAGAGCTCGTATTTATGCGTACATTTTATCCGAAACGTCTGCTTCATCTACTGTTGCTTGGAACTCCCAGTGTCAGGTATAGACATTTTTCAAACATCAGTCAGCGTCGTCCTTCTGGAGAATGAAAAGCGGAAAGAATTTTCCAGTGTTTAATCGTGTGGGGCATAACGCACTAAACTTAGCGAGAGCTGTCACAGTGTTGCTGTCTGTCTTCATGCAATGCTAAAACCTATGAGTAAACTTTACATTGCACATATTTCAGCAACGTCAGATACCACAAGAGCGGGTGAGGTGCGTTTCCAGGGTCAACGCAAAGGGTAAGGGAAAGTCGTCTGCTACTGCGACTTCCAGTTCCAGTTTCTCTAACCGTGCTCGCTAGCTTCGTGGCAGTCGCTGAGTTAATATCATTTATTTCACCAATTTATGGATACTGCACCAACGCAGCTTGCACTCCATCATTGCAAGACCAACGCGACATCGGCTCTGCTCTTATTCCTGGCACGTTTTCAGCACCAAATGATACCAAATATAATGAAAATAATACGAGGCTCTCTACGAGTACGCGGTGCGATGCGTTGAGACGCGCTGTGTGTAAAGTGGCATGTTTGTGTCGATTGCCAGCCCACCAGCAGCCGTTACACGCTGTGTGAAAAATGTACCTATTCTGCTCAACAGTACCGGTATCAGCACTTCGTAGCTCGGAGAAAAACCAATTCGCAGGCGTTAAAGTACTTCAAACATGCATAAAACGGACTGGAGCGCATGTGCTGAACTGCCAGCCTATGCCGGCATGTTAACGACAGAACACAATTACCTTCCGGAATGGTGGATTTTTGCACTAAGGAAACGCACATACGCAGCATGCGCTGATCTTAACATGATGCATGCACAATGAGCGATGTGGTACAACAAATAATTAATAAACAATGCCGGAATACACGACGACTGCCATGCAACAGGCAAAGAGGAGAAAATTGAAACAGCAAGTAGATGGCACACGATTTTCCCGTGGTATATCGCGTTAAGTTACTAAGCGCGCCCCATCCAGGGCAATAGGTGCAGGGTCACATGGGGGTAGTCTGGTCATGTCATGACGCGTGACCGGATGTTGACGGCCTACGCCACCGATTACGCCACACAGTACTTGGTAGAATAGCTCCCAGTATAAAAAAGTACTTAGAGCTGGTCGGAGCTGCAACTTGAATTTTTGATTCCATAAATACTCCTTTCGAGAGGTGCTACTTAAAGGAGCGCGAAATAAACATCCACTTCAGTACATGAGTTTCTTCAATTCCGCTTTATTCGGGGTAACTGTGGTAACTACAAGCATAGGAAAGAGAGCCCTAAACTAAAGTCAAGGCTTTACCTCTGTGCGACTTTCGATGTGGTAATGATATGATACGCATACAAACAGCAGAAATGGAAATCAACGGTGCAAGTTCTTAAGAGAAGAACGGCAACATGCAATAATGTAATGATCATACGTTTAATGCTCAGTAGCAACCACAGAATGATTTCAATGAGGAAAAAATGCTACTCGGAGGGAAGAAGGGAAGGCGTAGTTCGGTAGACACGGGAGCAGTTCTAGCACGAGGGCGACAGGTGAACTATTTAGAATATAATAAAAAAAACAGATCACATATCTTACACAAGGTCTTTCAGCAACGGTACTTGACTGGATCATATTCTGTACGTTGTGTACCTTTCCCATATTCTCACATCCCTGCTTTACAGTTCATTACCATTAGTTTGACTCATTTGGCTAATAAGAAAAAATAGCTGTTTGCGCCTACGTTCTCTCCTCATGCGGCGCTCGTGTATAATTTTGCTATAAATCGTCTTTTTGTAATCTTTAACAAATATTTTATCTTTGAATTCTGCTAAAACTGGCAGTACCGGTTGATGATATGGCGATATCCACAGGTGACATAGCGATTATTACAGCACGATCAGATAGCAACACTTCGCTCCTGTTATTTCCTCAACAACAGAGATGTTGAGCGCCCGCTGTGGTAAATATATAATAGGACTGCGTGGCCGCGCACGTGCGGTGACAGTGCTGAAATATCGCCACATAATATGCGGCCCTTTATGTCTTTCGACTTGAATGGCGAAAATGTTGAAGTTACTTGTAATTAACAACTAGCGGCCTGAGAGCATTAATTTAAGCTGCAACACCGAAAGTTTTGTCGCCCTATTGCCTTGCAATACATAGCTGCGGCAACCAAATAGTGATTGGTCGCGTCTTAAAGTTCAAGATTTTATTTATCTCTTTGTGTCGTGACGCACCTACATTTGAAGTCATGAGCTATTAAAACAAGCGTTTCTATGCGCACGACCTTTTCGGTGTCATTAATTTGTATCTACAGTAAAAACACCAATACATATGATTCGCATTATTAGGTGCACGCTCCCATTTATTTACAGAGGCGCCTCTAGAAACAAGCCGCAGCATGCGTTTCCATAACGCGCGAAGAAATACATGGCCAACAACGACGGAGGCCGAACGATGCTTGCACAAGTCGGCTAAGAACTACCGAATTGCACACAAGTTATTTGATTATGAGTTAAACTAACTTTACACCCAATTCCTGTGAATGCCTCGGCCCTTTTCTCTCCCTTTGCCAGTTGCATTATCTCACTGTGCGATTATAATGCCAACAGGAGAATCAACTCGAATCAACCGATGCCCTCGTCGACGCGATGTGAACGACTCTGGCCCATGTTCTGTCTCTACGTGCCCACGGCAAAACGCTTTTTTGGAACGCACGAATTGCGTGCTGCGGGACAATTTGGGCTGCGCGCGAAACATAGCATGGCCCGTCTTTTCGCGGCTTCCTGACCGCCATAGGTTCTCCACCTCCTTTCGCCGCCAGAAGCGCTGTCTGCGGCGTTTGCGCGAAGCACTAACTATGCGGCTGGACATGCAATTTTGGGCTTGGTTTTCTTTTTTCACTCGTCGCAGCTGTGACACGAAATATTTCATCGCAGCACGGTCATGGCGACACTTGTGACGAAACAAGCACATGGCAACGCCGAACCGAGAAAAGACGCTCGATGCTATCAGTTTGGCCGTTAATGCTAACAGCCGACCTGCCTCGAGTCAGGCGTTATCACTTGATGTCACCCTCGAAGCCCGGTATGGGTTAGAGCCGCAGTTCAGGTGTTCTATACAAACGTTTTGCACTCTGTACGGCTAGGCAATGAGGTAGTCACAAACATACCGAGCAATTGAATAACAAATGAAAAATTTAAATTTTGTTTTTGAGGTAAGGAAATGGAGCAGTAAAAGACTTACATATCGTTGGACACTCGAAAGGCGTCGTAAAAGAAGGGGTAAAGGAGGTAATGGAAGAAAGGAAGAAATACAAGCCGTGGTGAGGGCTCCGGTAAAATTTTCCACCACCTGGAGGTCTTTAACGTGCACCGAAACCGTACAGCACAAGGTTGTCTTTTGAGTTTCGCCTCATCTAAATGCAGCCGCAGCGGCCGGCTTCGAACCCGGGAAGTCGGGCTCAGTAGCCGAGCGGCCTAATCATTGAGCGACCGCGGCGGGTAGCAGCATTGCTGGACAAAAGCATTTTTGAAGAAGAAAGAATTTATGAATACAATTTTTTCATGCATTTTAAATTTCGCCATGACATGACATTCCCCAATTTCCCCTCGGCAGGCTTGGATTATTTTGCTACCAACGTTTTTGCAATCGTTATAGGCGTTGCCCTGTGGTTTTCTATTGCAAATTTATCTATTCAACGGGAACGATGGAAAAACTTAAACGAAAATATATTGCAACGAAGAGGAGGAATGAACCATTCCCTTCATTATTTTCATAGGAGTACCTTACAGTATTATATTATTGAAAATATTTGTTCAAGAAAAGTGGACTTGGTGGCGGAAACGGCCATGTCATAACGCTCACCCGACCCGCTGACACGGCGAGCGTCGAGATGAAAAATGGAAGCCATGAGGTTAGTACCATGCTATCGCTGGATGGGACTGGGAAACATTCAAAAGTCGAGCGACGACCGCTCTTAGGGCGGCTGGGGACGAAGCCTCGAATCCAGAGCACACGTTATCAGCTTAACGCAGGCGCTCCTAGACGGTGCGAGCTCTAAGAACAGCCACGTGATACATTGTTCTCGTTTCATTCTGGCCCGATAGTATACTCTAGGAAAAGAATTATGATTTCACCGGCTAATGGAAACATCTCAGGAGGCCAGTAATGGGATATGATACAGGCCGAATAAATACACCGTAATATAATAAAATTGGTGATACAGGTATGCCATAAGGCGTAATATGTAGGGAATGTGCAATGTTAAAACCACCACATTTTGAATTCTGCCCCGATCAGAATTCACCATACTGTTAGCTGGTTTCTGGTAGAAGAAAATAATGACAGAGGCGCCCGAACTTACTCTTTTCAAAGCAACAGTACTTGCAGTGGTCTTCATTCTCGAAGAAGGAACTCCTCCAGCATCCCGTCGCAACGACCCTTTCGCAGCCTGTCTTATCTTTTCTTACTGTGTAGCCATAACCGGTGAGAAACAATAGGTGTGGCCCCCTACATGTGTTATGCTCGCATGATGGCTCACAAACTGATCCTTCAGCGAAGTGGTGATGGCAACCTGGAAGGCAAGAAAAAGGACAAATTACTGCGGTAAATTACCTAAGTTGCCTGAAGCATGGCGGAAATTAAAAAAGGCGCAGTGGCAGGCTTATGCGTAACGACGTGCCCGTTTTGTCACGTACGAGATTTTTGGTGTACGACTGCGCCCTATTGCATTTACCGTAAATTGCGACATGTCTTGCAGGATGAATTTAAAACTATTGGCTTTGCGGACAGCTATTGGCTTTGCGGGATTTGCAGGATTTCATTTTCGAATATTGCCTAATATACCAAGAACTATCATATTATGTGTGCTGGGCAAGGGCGATGTACCGCCTGCTGTCTATGCACCGGCAGTGAAAAATGTAGCAAAAAAATACTTTTTTCCAGCCAACAGTAGATCCCCACGAAAAATACATAGGGTGCGCCTAAAATTGCGGTAACGTCTAAACTCTACGCATAGCCGCCCAGCACAATGGCCAGAGTAGTTTGTCTGATGGTCATTATCGGACAAATTACGTCCACTACAGGACAAACAGCCCTCCCATATGCCTGTAAATCCTGGTCCTGTGCAACATGCGATCACCTTATCCGCAGAGAGATGAGAATCTCGGGAATCTTCCCACCTCACTTTCTGCTGACTCGGCTCTGCTTGCCTTTTCTCAGGATCCATTCCGTTACTTTACAGGGCCATCGGTCGCCTTCGCTTTATATGGCGTGGTCACATCCATTCCTGCCTTTTATGCGATAGCATAGAAGTATACTGAGCGAGAACCCAGCGACCATCGTCTTCACTCCTGGCAGGTGGCCACAGCTGCCACTTGCCAACCGTCGTTCTCTCCCCCGCACCCCTCTCGCCGCTGGCGTTACATCAATCACAGCTGGCAGGTCTTCTCCTCTGCCTCTTCCCTCTCTCTATGTCCAGTTGCAGGGAAGAGGATCGAGACGCCGGACTAAGCATGACTCAGCTAAGAAAGAATTGACTAAGACGCAGGCAGTGAAAATAATAAAAGAAAAGATCATTATGGAATCACAACTGGAATAGAAACAAAAAAGGAAAACAATGAGAACTGGAAGAAAACCTGATTTGAAAGAAAATCTTGCAACCTTTCCTCTGCATAAACCAATTGATCGCCCCTAACTTTTAGTTTTAACTAGGTCATCATTAAATCGCGTTTCTTCTATGACTCAACCCGCTCACTTCTTGTCTTTTAAAGTTACAACCGTTTTCCTTTCCATAACTCGCTGCGCTTTGCTAGAATAATTAAACGAAGTTGTATTATAGAGCCTGTAGGTATTCTACCATGGCAGTTACATAGCAGTGAAGGGAATAGTGATGCTGAAATGAGCTCTTTTGGGCTGACTTGCACCCATTAGGAATCGAAAAGCTCGGCGGTAGCTACAGTAATAAGCGTGTTAGGCGTGTCCTCTATTTTTAAAGCGCCAGCCACATGCGGCTTATCGGACAGTTCAAGTCCCTCTCCGGTCCTCGTTTTCATCTCTTCACCCTTGACTATCCTTGGCGCCGCTCTGCATCTATAGGGGAGGGTACCATCTGATCAGCGCCACAAGGCAGAAAGCCGATGAAGTCATTTTTTGTTACGTTCCCGCTTTCTTCGCGCGGCGACGGATGGCTTCAAGATGACACAGACAAGCAAAGAAGGTGCGGTTTCTAAAGAGGAAAAAGACCAAAAATAGAAATGCTATCAACCAAAGAAACTTGAAGTGCAGATCTTTTTCAAGGTTAAAAAAAAAGCAGTCCACTGATAGCTGGATGGATTAAGTTCTGGACGCTACTCAATGTGGGCCAAAAAGTTATGAAACTGTATAAGCCGTCTGGGTAAAAAGAATAAAAAAAGCAGCAACGGATAAAATGTTCCGACGGAAAGTGTTTTAAAGAGTGAAGACAGAGTGAAATACATTGCATCAATTATAGCTCTGTCACTTAAGAGTGACGATAGAGTAATCTCCTCGAATGTAGAAGCAGCACAGAAGGGTCTGTTATCGCAATTGATTTTATCAAAATTTACCCTTATGCCCCATCTTTATTCCAAATGAACAGAAACGTGCGAAGTGTGCGCGAAAATCGCAAACCTTTGCACTGTACTCGCGTCCTCCGCTACTCTGCTTGACACGGCTTGGTGCTCACGTCGAATCTGGCGCGCCGCAATGCATTCGGCAGGGCAGGCGTGATTTTGGAACTGGAACTCCCAGAGCAACTACGGTCTAGTTCAGCCTAATGCTAAGTCCAGCGTTAGGCTGAACTTCACCGTAGTTCAGCGTTAGGCTGAACTGGCATCCTCCGCAACTATATGGGTCACCGACGCGGCTTTGTGACCGTGTTCTACCTATCACTATTGTTCTTAAAGAAATAACCGCATTGACGCTCCGCTTACAGGTGCAGGTGATGCGGGGCTTTCTAATGCCAAAAAGAAGCGCCACTCAATAGATGGCCTATCTGATCTTTTTTTTTTTGCAATGTAAGAAAATTAAGTTGCTCTTACCAGCGGAGTCGGCGTTCCTGTCTACTTTAGCGCGATTCGAGGAGTTCGTGTAGATAACTGAAATTCCGCGCAGGCCGGTTCAGCAACAGAAGAGAACTGACGTGTTAAAGCATTTAACTGCAAAGCCTAGAAGCTAGATTTTAGCTCGCACTCGTTACTTCTTTTCAAAGGCTGGTTGAAGGCAGTGTTCGTGCTTCCTGCAATGTAAGGTTTTTGTATTCTTGATGCATGATCATTTTCTGCTGTGCGCTATTGTGTAGGCCGATGACTGGCACCGTCAATGCTAATGCCTCGTTCCATTCAGATCACAGCGACGACGTGCTGCGTTCGCAATGGCTGAAAGTGAAGGGACGCAAAGACTGGCCACCCAATGACGTGCCTTCTCGCTCTACTGTCTGCAGCAAGACTTTTCTGCCTGAAGACTTCAGTGAGAACTCGAATGCTGAGAAACACTGAGAAAATGAAAACACTGAGAACAGCGTGAAAATGGGCGGTGCCGAGTATGCTCATTGCATGTGCCCCGCAGATGTAAACAGCGCGGCCTCCTGGATGCTGGAGCTCTATTCTGGCCGCAAGCCCACTGGAGGTACACGAACTCGACGAAGACGGCGTACCGAGCAAAAATCCTAGCAAGGAAAAACTCCAAACCACATGTGATGAGCTGTCAGTTAAAGGTGCCGCAGCAGCTTTTGGTAGTCATCTTCTTTTCATCAGTGGTGGCCATGTCGAAGTAAACAGCTCGGTTGTCCCTTCAGTATTAGCCCTGTACAGCCCACCCCGCGCTTCGGTGCCACTACCCGAAAGGGTATCTAAAGAACCAGTAAGGCTCTTTAGATACCCTGCAGCTGTGCAGCTGTGCCCATATTTAGTGCTCGCACAAGAACAACCAGTACCTAACATCGATTACACTACCCGGAGCCTGGAAGGTCGTCTGGCCAGATGTTGTCTGCCGTGAACATCCCAGGCTATAATGGCTCCAGCGCGACGTCATTCCTTCCCTGCTGAGGTTCAAGGCGGAAAGCAGACCAGAAACCTTCCTCAGTAGCAAGGCACATTATGCGCTCTTGATCATCACCACACCGAATGTGGGGAAGCTTCGTTTTTTTCAAGGAGAAAAGATCGAACTTTTTGCCGACTTGATGGTGTTCCAGCGACCCTTTTGGCGCGTTATTTCGGTTTCTGTGAAGGTCGCAGGTTGTAGCGACACTATGGAGATGACCAGTGTGATATCAGTACTCTGAAGGATGCTGAAAACAGGTGTCGAGTCTTCCTGAATGCCCAGCAATGTAAACCACTCGGCATCATTGTGCAGCGTCACGACCATTTCGGCGAGTGTTAGTCCCAGCAGTTGTCCCACAAAGACGTTTTTTACTTTTTCCACTGACGAAAACTGTGGCACCTATGCCTGTCGCCAAGTCTGCGCGCCTTCCAGACAGATATGTATGCAGTGTCGCGATGATTGGGGGATGCATCGCTCGGGGGATACTTAAAATCTTCAACTGCGAACGCTGTAGTGAGCTTGTTGAAAAGCGAGCCAGCGACTCGCCGACAGATCGCTTTATCGAATACCAGCATAGTGGAGGACTGAAATAGGCACAATACAACTTGGCATCGCTGTTGGTTGCGTTTAACGTTATGTCGACGTTGTGCTGCAAACAAAAAAGCCACTCCACGCAAACACAAAGCGCTGAAAACGAGCGTCGAACACGCGTTAAGGTTTTGATGGAGGGTTATATTCTGGTTTGCGAGAAGGATGGCTCTACTCGCAGAAAATTGTTTTAGAGCTTTTTTGCGCAAAGTTTGTTTTACTCCCCCTTACCTGCTGTTAGAGACAGAAAATCTGTCACTAAGTTATACCAAAAAATGCCGCTGCCGAGAAAAGCAGTCAGACTGTGAATAAATATTAACTGAAGTTGTGTGGCACAGTGTTGCGGTGCAAGATGTCAGCATTGTTATTACTGAGTCTGACCGGCCATGCATAAGTGATAAAGAGGCTAGTACAGGGCGTGAGGTGCTCGTCCAGCCTGGCGCTATTGGGTTTTGTTGCCCTCGCGCACGAGGTTGTGCTCCGCGTGTGTACAAAAGAAATAGGTGTGGAGTGCAATTTTTATTATACATGTAAACACAAACAAATAGTGTTAATTGCTGTAAAGGTAATCAGATATAAATCCACGAAATATTATGTACATGCTTATACAACAAATAGCTGCGAGCATTTCAAAATTTTATTGTAAATGCTAATTATGTAAATAGCTGTCAATACCACCTGTAAACACCTGTAAATAGCTGTATATACAACACACTTAGCGAAATCGCCGAGGCGCAGCGGAATTCACAACTAGAAAGATTAGCGGCCACGAGAGCAGGACGCCAGATCATGGAAAGTCTCGGCATCCGTTACCACGCACAAGGCCAGAAATTCGCCGTTCTGAACGCGATCAGACAAACGCTAAGAGTCAACCCGATTCCACCTGGAATACAACCGGGGAAGAAGAGAGGCCAGGGCCAGAGCTCTCCTACACAGCCAAGGAGACGAAACGGAGGCAAGGTTCGTTGACTCCGCAGAATACGCTGAACGCTCGCGATTCGCGGTTGCGGTCGTCGATTCGAGTGGCGAAACACGCATAACGGCAAGCGTAGCGTGCTAGCGCGCAGAAGAAGCGGAGGAAGCGGCGGCGGCACTCGCCCTCACGGATCCGACGTGCACCACGGTTCTTTGCGGCTCGCGACAAACGGTCAAAAACTTCGCCAAAGGATGGATCTCACAGAGAGCGGCCCGAGTCCTGAGCAATCGAAAAGTCCAGCGGGAGGCAGATTTTCAATCCAGAATTCAGTGGTTCCCGGCGCACATGGGAGAAGTATCGAAGACATATCACAACCGAAACGCGACGGCACACGCCAAGGTGCGCGAGCTCGCGAACCGCGCTGGCGATCATTGTCCATGGGACAGCACCAAAGACTGTTTGACCAGCTACAACGAAATTACCAAGGCCCTCTGCCTGGCCTGCCGAACTTTCCCTCCGCCCAACGACAAGCTGGACAGGGCGCACGTGATGGTCCTGAGACAACTGCAGACGCTCACGTACCCCAACCCGCAACAATAGCACAGGCTCTACCCCGGCACATACCCGACAAATAAATGCAAGGTCTGCCACACTGATATAGCCACTTTTACCTACATGCTCTTGGTTGTAACAAAAACTCGCGCGGTGCTAACTCCGGAACCCTCGCGCCGTGGTGGGCAGCTGCCTTGCGCAGTCCCTGACTCGGTGACCAACTCTGGGCCGTCCAGTAGGCCCGCGAGGCGACGGCGAGGCTACACCTTGTCGTCACCACGTGGGAGACCAAAGCCCTGTCCGCGAAAGCTCTGCAGGACCGTGAACGAACGAACGAACGAACGAACGAACGAACGAACGAACGAACGAACGAACGAACGAACGAACGAACCGACCGACCGACCGACCGACCGACCGACCGACCGACCAACCAACCAACCAAACCCAGCCAGCCAGCCAGCCAGCCAGGTGTGTCAGGGAAAGGTTTAAGAAATTCTCCAAAATATGTTTTTTTGGGTAAAGATGTATCTTTTTCAGCACTGTATTAACAATATAGGCGGGCAATAGAAAACCGGTGAACAGTTTTAAGTAAGCCGGTTAACTAACTTTTAAAATTAACTTTTTAACTAGCAGAGTTAGGCGCTGGTCGCAATTAGAGATTAGGAGCCGACCGGTACCAATAGCCATATCAGTTTCTAGAATTCAGTAAACGCGATTGCCGTTGACGCGGTGGCTCGACAAAATTTGGCTTTCTTTAACCAGTTAAGTGCACTGGAAAGGTTGCCTTGCACGCTGCCTTTCGAAAGCCCATGTAATTTGACACGATATAGCAAAATTTTGTCGAGCCACAGTGCCAAGCGTAATTGATTTTTCCAAATTCTATAGACTGATATGGCTATTACTAACGAGCGGCTACAAATCGCTAATTGCAACTAAGCGCCTACCTTTAATAACTAGAACGTTAAAAATAAACAATTTGTTAAAAAGCTAATTATTTAAAACAATTTACCGGTTTTCTGCTGTCCGCCAACACCGGTGATACCATGCTGAAAAAGTCACATTTTTACCCCAAAAAACCTATTTTTGAGACTTGCTTAAAAGTTGTCCCTGGTTTAGCTCTGGTTGTGGTTTAGTTCGTCTACGCAGCGTCTCATTCCGACGCTCTCGAGAAAAACCGGTCTCTTCCGCAGTTGAAGAGTCACTCAGGGACGTGGCACGACTTCTAGCCGCACAATACACTGAGACGAACCGTATATATATATATAATATATATATATATATATATATATATATATATATATATATATATATATACCCACCGCGAGGCGACAACTCCTCTTCCTCTACCCCAGCGGCGCATATTTGTTGGAGCGCGGCGGCGGCGTTGCTAGGCAACGGCGGCTCAAGGTCGGCCATGGCATACGGCATACGACATACGGCATACGACGTAAGGCATACGGCATACGGCGCGAGGAGCCGTAATGGCTCGCTGGCTGACGTATAAAGCTTTCGCTTTAAAAACAGTAAGCAATAGCTGTACGGCGCATAAATGACCACTAACCGTTGCCATTATACTGCTGCTCGAAGACTGCTTCCAGCGCCGTGGACCACACCGCTTAACCACGCGAAAAGATTTTAGCTACGAATATGGCCACGAAGCGACCGTAAAGCAATAATAAGCGTAGCAAGTGCCCCAAGTATATGCCAGCCATCATGCCTCAGGTGATAAGCGGAGCAAACGCCTGAGCCCATCTTTGGATACGGCGAGCAAAGCTTCCGCTCGAGGTGGTTGCGAGCCCAAAAAACGCCGTGGAAGGATAAGCAGCTAAAGAAAAAGGGGTTGGAGGCCACCTCAATAGCAGCGATGTGACACAAGCTGTTGTACCATCTGGGTAACGCCACATTGCGGCCACTAATTGAACCGAGCCGTCCGAAACGCTCCCAATGCGAAGCGAGTGACGCGGCTGGCATGGCGAAAATAGAGGAGGCTGCTAGGCGGTGGTCCAAGAACACAATTACCGCCGCTGACGGCCGCGCTCAGTTTAAAATTGCATAAAAACTTTCGAGGCACAGCACACAAAGAACCTACCGCAATCTCCAACGACTTCGAATCAGTTTCGCACGGCTGCGATCCTTCTAGTTAAATTTGGTCGCATCTCGCCGCATGCCGCTGGTAGCAAGTTGATAAAGCCGCATGCAGTGGGCTTTTAACTTAAGCAGACGTACATTACAAACCATAGCGGCAAAATTGCACCAGGGTTGTTAATGTAAAGACAATGAAATTTGTGGACAAGTTTCTGCCGAACGTGGCCAGGTGGCCTGCCCTCTTTCGACGGGCTTTTTACCGGATGTAGTGAGCAAGCATGGCGTGCTGTAAAACTTTTCATTGGAATGCTTCCCTGTTATATAACGGCTTTATTGCTAAGCTTTGGAGTGACGTCAAAATATTCCGCGCTGGTGACACACGGATTACGGCAATCAGCTGCTGCAGAAATCTCTCCTTCGATTCTGGCCGGTGTGGCACTGCTTTGATCCAAGCAAAACCAAGCCTATCCGAAGACTGATGTGCAGGAGTATGTTGAAGATTCTCAAGCGGTCGGAATGAATCCCAGCGGTCTCCAAACGCGATCTTCACAGGAAAGATGTGTGTTTTGGTACGTATTCGATTTGTAACTTTAACGAGGAAGCGGCGGAAAGTCGCAGCGAGACTTAGAGCTCCAAAAGGCAAGTGTGGCGTTGCAATCGCCAAAAACCAAGCTGTGTGAACAAATTTGCCTGGTTAAATAGTTCGTCTAGAGTTCTAACCAAGTCCGGCACTCCGTCCTCAAGGTCAGTTTACCCTGCAGTTGAGAGTACCAGGCAGCGCCTGGTAGACCCCCTGCGCGACCATTCGCGGGTTTTCATTAAGTTTTTAGCACAGCACCTTGCCTTGAAAGTGATTTACGTAGGATTGAGATTAATATGAAGCGAAAAAAAAACATTCTGAATGTCTCGTAAATATATCGACACTGCATCATTTAACTCGAAATGCCGAGGAATTGCACACCGCCACATTGCAAATAAAGACAGAAAAAGACAACATAAAAATAAAAACACGCAAAAGAGCAGAACTAAAGACACACAAGATCGCATATGCGCATCACAGCACGAAGCCACGTGCAGCCCAGATCTTGCTGCCGGGTACCGCCGAGAAAAACCTCTGTAACTCTCGGCGCAGTTACGATTGCTATTATTGGTTGATACATAGTAAAATAAAAACGGAACGTAAACATCTGGCTAGACCAGACAGCTGATATTGAAGCCTGAAGCGCCTGAGCTGCGGCAAGTGTAAATAAAAGAAACAAGGAGATGAGAGGAGGAAAAGGAACGAAGGGAGAGATTGAAAGAAATTACACGGGATAGCCGTTTGCCAGTAGGGCAATCCAACCATGCGTCCCGCCTCGATGAAATCATTTGTTGTGCAAAGGGACCCTTCCTGTGAAGGGACGGTGAAAGGAGTTGGAGAAAGAAGGAACAAAAAAGAAAGGGCGGGGGTTCACGGATACAGTAGGATACATGATAAAGAAGGGAATTATGAGGAGGCCCTATCGCCTCTTCTCTTTAGTTAAGCTGATGCGGAAGACAAAGTTGCCGAAGTTTTGATTTTTGCCTTGCGTTAGTATCCGATACATGTGCATTGAATATGACTCTTCGTTCCATTTGTGTACTTGTTTGAAAGCCTCTCTCTCGAGAAGGATCACCCGGACGAATTCGATTGAATGTTGTAGAATGCGCAGGTGCTTAAAAAGGGATAGCTTTGCAGTGTATGAATTTAGGAATTGTGGTATCTGAACCGCAATTCAGTCTGGCAGGTGTATTGCGTGCTCTACGCTCCGCAGTGAAGCACGTTGACCAGATTTGCAGTGCCGAAATTTAGGGTTTCGTTAATACAGAAGGTAAAGTACTGGGAGTGGTTTTGGTGTTAACATAATAGGAATTTGCAGCACCTTACACCAGTTGAAATCGTACACCCGCAGTGCCAAAAATTATACATATTTTTTTCTCCCTCAGAGTAGAGAGACAAGTAAATGTCTTTATGACAACCCTCTTCAAGAAAGCGACCGACCGGTAGCAGTGCGTAAATTTTATGAGCAGCCAGCCGCACCGCCTTGCTTACAGGATCATGGATACGTGGGATTTACTATAAGCTGAATGACAGACCATCATAATGAGCAACTAAAGCCAAATTTATTATTGAAGACATAAGACACGTCTATGGTCGATACTGTTATTTTGACAGTTCGTGGTTGAGAGAGGATTAAAATACAAAAATCCTTAAAATCTCAGGGCACAGAAAGACATAGTAGCCTGGTTCTCACAAATTCATTAGACATACGAAGAGTTGTAATTTTATCATTATGCTGCAAAGCAATCACTTGTCTTTCATGTTTTCAGGAGCCACCAATAGCGGTGTAGCAGAAGCCTGGAGGAAAATTTAGTTAATTCCAAAACAACCGCGAATACTGACTCCAACCTTGGTGTCAACAGTGTCAGAAACCAAGCTGCAAGGTTTGGAGTCATGCAGACGACAAATATTGGCAAAGGTACTTTAGGTTCAGCAATAAAGAGACCCCAAATGGCAACAGTGCAAATACTGTCTGCGCGCTGCTCTGCAATGTGTGCGGCAATGAGTGCATTGGCGAGATTGAAACACCGTTCAGACAGCGGTCAAGAACCACAATGCCTACGCAAACGCAAAGCCGAAAATTCCTTTTCTATGCCCATGCGCCTACCACGTTCATTCCAAAGTATCCAGTCACCTTCCTCGAGTCATGCTTTTAAATAAGTGGCGAGATATAACAAACACGATAAGTTTCTTGAAAATGTGTGATTCTAAGATTTGTGATTAATTTTGAAGATGTGCGGCTATTACCTTTAGAGGGTAGCGCATTCTACAGCAGTCGATTAGAAAGAACTTACCCAGTGATACAATTAGAAGGACTGCGAAGCTGCAGCGCCACATTGCTTGGGGTAACATTGTTCCTGATGATCTGCAAAGAGTAAATATTGCTTTTCGTTCAAATTTGCTGCCGATCCTCGAGAAAAGCAAACAAGAATTATTCTGAATGTTACTGTTACAGTCTGACTTCGTCGCACGGGCATGCTATTTAGAGTCAAGCACCGTAAGTGTTCTTGGCAAATCGAAATCTGCGTTTTCTGCTGAGCCAATTATTAAAAAGGACACAGTTGTACTAGTTTGCTGAATTGCTTTTGATTTCGTCGAATAATAAGATATACTATGCTTCGGTGTTATTTAAATCCACTTAAGTATCAATCAGTGCTTAGAAGTGCCTGTAAAACGGTGCTTTTCGATCACAGTTTTGCTGATAAAAACAAAATTGCAAGTTTAGAGTGGAGTGCACAGAATGAGCTTACTCGACGCGCCTAAATAACATTTCTCTGCTGTGAGTATTGCTGCCTGCTTTGTTGTGCGTTTTATATCGCTATGGCAGAGCGCTGATCATATTGTTATCTCCTATTGAAGCTTTCTATCCCTCTAAATAGCTTCATAATCGAGGTTTTCTGATCTAATCGACAGTAAATCTTCACAACTAATACCATTCAGGGAGCAAATGACTATGTGCGCGAAATGTTTTTTTTTTCTGCCATCAGAAATGGAAAGCAGTTCTATTCGCCATCAAACGCTTATGCCTCTTAACGAGAATATAGAAGAGTCTCGAGAGACAATGTGCGAGCGCAGCTTACGAAGAGATGTATAAATGACATAGCTATCTCTCCACGTTTTCGGCTAAGAGGCTTACTTCGCTTTCAAGTAAATATCCGGGAATCCTGTGTTTCCTGCTCTTACCATTTGAAGGAAATCATAAGAATTTCGAAGCGTAACGAGCGCCTTTTGCAGTGCTTTTGTAAACACGTTTCTTTATAAATACAAAAAAAGAATACCGGCTGCAGTTTACCCCAGTAGTAGCATAACATACATCCAGCAACAGCGTACGTAACGCGGTTGTTGCACAACGGCATATTTCGAGCACTGCTTGCGATTGAAAAATGCGTCCTAAGGTATCACACGAGAGCTGCCGAATTTATAGGAAACTGAACATAGCTATTCAATAGGTTACCTTTTCATCGACCCAATCAAAAAGATGTGAAGCGACTATTTCGCACTAGCGCTTAGAACGTACGCCTTTTTCTTGTCTTCTGTTTTTTGTCCCTGTCCAAAGCGATAGTTGCTTTAATTAATGAGCCACCAGCTATGTCTAGCTTGCTGCCTTGACGAAGTTACTGCAGATAATTATATTTTGCAAAGAAGACTGCACCTAATAAAGGAAAAATGTGCCGCCGCGGTGGCTGAGTGGTTATGGCGCTCGGCTGCTGGCCCGAAAGACGCTGGCTCGATCCCGGCCGCGGCGGCTGAATTTCGATGGAGGCGAAATTCTATAGTCCCGAGTACTGTGCAATGCCAGTGCACGTTAAAGAACCCTAGCTGGTCGAAATTTCCGGAGCCCTTCAGTACGGCGTCTCTCATAGCCTTAGTCGCTTTGGGACGTTAATCTCCCATAAACAAAATCAAACCGAAACCCCCTGCTACAAACGGCGCTGGCGTTATGGCCTTCGCAATACACGGTTTTTGGGCTGAAGCCGTTGCGAATCCCGCACATGTTTTGGGCGTCATCCCATTTAGTAAATTTATCCTCAGAAACGTACCAAGTCATTTGGCAGCACTTCGAACATTCTGCGCCGGACGGGGGCCGCCAAATATTATGCAATTTTTGTTCCCTGGGGAGGGGGGTCCCAATTCAACGGCCGCTATTCTGGCACATATATAGCGGATAGAAAGTATAGGTATCAGTCGAGGCGCCACGCGCCCACTCTTGCTCTAAGAGATAGTGTGGTAACGTGGTTACTGTTTCGGTCAATTTCACCTTCATTGAACACAGACCCGTCCCTGACATACGTAAGTAATAAAGAGCTAAGGCTGTTAAAAAAACGACAAACGACAAGAAGCCGGGACATGCATGAGACAGTACGCCAGGGATTACAGTCTATCATGCTCACCAGAAAGGTCCAAAGTTATGCGCTTCCACTCACGTAGATACGACAAGAAGAACCTCCGACTCAGCATTCACCTTGACAGAAAGAAGATTCCTGATGTAGCAACACTAAAGAACCTGGGCATGTGACTACAATTCATTCACTGAGTAGACCACACGCTCCAACTCCTCCGCCCTTCGGGAGCCATTTTGATGGAAGCTGGAACACTTCAAAGTGCCTCTCACTACGTTTTTTCATTTTTCACAACAACCTTGTGTCTTTTTTTAAATGAAAATTAAACAAATAGAAAGAAATAAAAAGATAACAGCGTCTGGCAGTTCCTCAATTTCTGTAGCTGTCATTTAAAGCAAATCTTAAAGCAGAATTTTGTAGCGCAATGGGCAGCAATGCCAGCACACATGCGATTAGCTGAGTTTATACAATAAAATCACAGGCCCGATGTGGGCATCGGGCCCATACGAATAGTTACCCACACCAAACTTACCTTAAAAAAGTTTTTAAGCGACGAGGGGCTTGCAGAGACGCAGGTTCTCACTTATGCTTGCTACGTCAAAAATGCGTTTGAATTGAGGACACAAGAGATGCCGCATTTATGGCAAACATAAAGGATCTATCAACTAGAGAACCTTTTAACCGGCGCAAAAAAATAAACGGGAAATGGCTGCACATAATTAGATCCTTTGAGAAGAGCGCTTAAACTAGGTGTTGCTTTATAATTATCTGTCATGTTTTTGTTGACATTCTGATGGTGTGGTCCTCGATTAAAGGCCACATCACCTTTTTATGGGCTCACCAGCTGTTCTGCAAAATTTTGCTAACGATTTCATGGTTCGTCATTTTCAACGCCACGTCGCGAAGTTTGACTAGGAAGGAGTGAAAACATTTTTGAAACTCTTTGATGGGTGGCTATTGTTGTGCTTGGTGTTGCGTTGTGTGCCGAATCGTTTTTAAATCACACTTTACTAACTTCTGCAATGTATCTTTCTTCACAGTGTTTAAGCGCATCTTTCTGGAGTGAATAAAATATATCTTCGAGATTTTTGTTAAATCCATGGAAATGACGTGGAGTTGCCCTTGCGAGGAAATGTACGAATTCATCAGGGCTCGGAAGAAGAAACGCATCTTTTATCTATAGGGTCGTCAAATACTTTATTATAAAACTTGAGGGAACATAATCTCATGTGTTCCTTTGCGCCATAATGTTTCAGAGAGGAATATGTGGAGAGGGAGGACAGAGCAAACGAATTCTAGACGTGACGATTATGTCATTGCGACATTGTCAGATAATTCCTCGAGGCTCAAACTGCTTGCAAGTTCCTAATGCCGACTTTTTAAGCTTTCCTTAAATTAAGGCTTCCTGGCAATGTGGCATAGCAGGTGTGACGTAACAGAACCAGACGGACATCATTATCTGGTGTCCACTACTATATTTCATCAGACCCACTCAGCCAGGCGTAAAGCAGACTGTGCGCAGATTGCGCACAATCTCTTGTGCCCGCGTACTCCGAGTAAGCTGGCGCGAGTCGTCTTTTTTTCGGTCGGACCATCAAGCACGCAGTAGGCCGCTACAAAGGCTTCTTTATCTGAGAGCACCAATCTCTGCCGTGGTGACACATGAAAATCAGCAGCCACACCATGTAGCCGGATTAATACATTCCTGAATGAAGCATAGATAAATCTGCTGACGAACACGGCTCTATTTGTCGGTGTAGCCACATAAATACATTCCTAAAATCACCATGGTTAAACCTGTTGACGAACATGGTTCTCTTATGTCGATGGAAAGATAAGGACGGCTGGAAAGCTAATCTTCAGCCACGTTGTAACGTTTTGAGCTGTTGTTGCAGTTGCATCTCACTTCCCAAAGGCAGCAGATTTCTTCAGGGGATGATCTCTCTTGTTAGCTGGCAGTTGACGACACATTGATGGCCGCAGAAATTGGTGCCGGGCCCGCGATACAGCACAAATCACGAAAAAGCGTGAGGTAAGCAGTGCTAAGACTGAGGAATCGTGCTGCGCTGATCATTCTGGGTAGAGAATGCCACATCCACGTCGTGAGTGTCCGGTAAAGGGGAGGAGAGGGCCACAAAGGATACGAACTTACGGGGGCAAGCTGCCAGACTAGCATACAGTGAAGCGGTTATTACCTTGCGTGGGCTGGCAGGAACCACCGAAGCCAAAGTGGTTAGATAAAAAATATGGCTATCCACTCAGCAGAGCTTGTTGTACAAGAGAGGTATACAGCAGGAAGATGGCGAGGAGTTGGGTGAGTTGGACATTGTTCATCTTGGGAAGGAACAGTGAGGTCAAGAACAGAAGAAAGACAAGCGACTCAGGCGACCCAAGCAATAGAAACAATATTTATTTTTAGTGCGAAATAAGTAACTGTTAGAAAGCAATAAGAATATTTTAAAGGAGTGCAATCCAAATGGGCAAAAACGAACGAGCGTTCATAGAGTTCACGTTGTGCAAGAATGGACAACTCAGTTGCCAATACAATGAAATGGGCATAACACTTGCACGACATCGCACCTGGTATGACGCACTCATGCTGCTTGATGTTGCAGGCCACTCTCACCTGGACGGTCTTTTCATGGCTCCTTCACCCAGGCCACCTCCCGTCACCGTACCTGGTACAGACTTCGCCGAATTCCAGTCGAAACGCGTCACTTCTAGAAGAATCCTACCCTTTCGTCTGGCAACCCGGATCTAAAACTTCAGCGTTCGAGGCGGTTGGCACGCAGTATAAGAACAACACAGCAAGCGCACACTTCTGGCACGACATCGCACCTGGGATGATGCACTCACGCTGCTTGATGTTGCAGGCCACTCTCACCTGGACGGTCTGTTCATGGCTCCACCTCCCGTCACCGTACCTGGTACAGACTTCGCCGAATTTCAGTCGAAACGCGCCACTTCTCGAAGAATCCTACCCTTTCGTCTGGCAACCCGGATCTAAAACACCAGCGTTCGAGGCGGTTGGCGAGAAGTATAAGAACAACCCAGCAAGCGCACTCTTCGGGCAGGACATCGCACCTGGGATGATGCACTCACGCTGCTTGATGTTGCAGGCCACTCTCACCTGGACGATCAGTTCATGGCTCCTTCACCCAGGCCACCTCCCGTCACTGTACCTGGTACAGACTTCGCCGAATTCCGGTCGAAACGCACCACTTCTGGAAGAATCCTACAATTTCGTCTGGCAACCCGGATCTACAACACCAGCGTTCGAGGCGGTTGGCGCGCAGTATAACAACCCAGCAACCGCACACTACGGGCACGGCATCGCACCTGGGATGATGCACACGCGCTGCTTGATGTTGCAGGCCACTCTCACCTGGACGGTCAGTTCATGGCTCCTTCACCCAGGCCACCTCCCGTCACTGTACCTGGTACAGACTTCGCCGAATTCCAGTCGAAACGCGCTACTTCTGGAAGTATCCTACACTTTCGTCTGGCAAGCCGGATCTACAACACCAGCGTTCGAGGCGGTTGGCGCGCAGTTTAAGAACAACCCAGCAAGAGCACACTTCGGGCACGATATTGTACCTGGGATGATGCACTCACGCTGCTTGATGTTGCAGGCCACTCACACCTGAACGGTCAGTTCATGGAACCTTCACTCAGGCCACCTCCCGTTACTGTACCTGGTACAGACTTCGCTGAATTCCAGTCGAAACGCGCCACTTCTGGAAGAATCCTACTTTCGTCTGGCAACCCGGATCTACAAAACCAGCGTTCGACGCGGTTGGCGCGCAGTATAAGAACAACCCAGCAAGCGCACACTTCGGGCACGGCATCGCACCTGGGATGATGCACACGCGCTGCTTGATGTTGCAGGTTAGTTACTTGAACAACGCGACTTGTGTTAAGAGTAACAATTGCTGTCTTTTGGCGGTGTCGTGCCCACCTGCTCTTGAAGACATATTAAAGCGAATGTTCGCGTTTTTTAGTGTCTTTTTTTCCGGCTTGTGGAAAATATTGCTAATGCTCTGTGGTGACGTTGAATCCAACCCCGGTCCCATGTTCAAAGGCGAAGCTGACACATTTGCCGAGACCCTTGAAACGATCCGTAAACTTGAAGACTGTTGTGCTCTTCTACTGGAGGAGATAAAAGGTGCCAAAGAAAAACAGGTAGGAAAGGAAAACGAAATTCGGCTACATTATGCTAAGGTAGCGACCTTAGAAGCAGCGATCGCACTACGTAGTTCAACAGAGGAAGAAAAAAATGCCGACATAGTGTGAGTCTTGAATCAGCTGACAGCCATTGCGTCAAGGTGTGACGAGTGCGGAAAATTTGATGCGGTGTTCAAACCTTCTATTCTTCGGAGTAGAAGGTGACTCAGATGATGACTGGGAAATGTCCGAGCAGAAAATAATGAAATGCTGCGCGGAAAAGTTAGAAATTACCGCTACCAGCAATCAATTTGAGCGGGTTCACTGACTGGGGAAATATAACGCTGAGAAATGGAGGCCAATAATTGCCATGTTGACCTTTTTTAAGGACAAAGCACTTATCCTGTCATCAGGGCCTAAACTTAAGGGAATAGATTTTGCAGTCTGTGAGGATTTTTCGCTTACAACACACAAGGCAAGGGCAAAGCTTACCGAGTTCGCAAAGCAGCATAAATTGAAGTATAAGTTATCAGTTGATAAACTGCGCATGGGCTCAAAAACGTACATCTACAATGTCGCTACTGATGCTGTCGTGCAGTTAGATCAGTACCTCATACAAAGCAATAGTACGCGCATCCACACACAACCAAAACTAAACCTGTCATATCTTCCTCTTTATCAGTATCATTTACTAATATCTGAAGTATCTTATCCAAGAGCGCTCATGCCTCATCTTTTTTCGAAGACAGTGACTCCGATACTATAGCTTTCACCGAAACATGGCTTCATCCCGATATCACAGACAGCGAAGTTTTTTCTGGCTCCAAATCATGTAATATATACAGGCGTGATCGAATTCATAAGGGAGGCAGGGGCGTACTCTTAGGCATAAGAAATCTCTCGCATAATTTGCTATAAATATCGATTCCGATCTTGAGATCATTTGGACAGCTTGCACTATTTCCTCCATCAAACTTTTGTTAGGCAACTGTTACCGCGCACCGAACTCTGATGACTCATTTTCGGTTAAACTACTTGTAAGCCTTACGAGGGCATGTAAGCTGTTCCAGACTGATGTGACTTATCTACGGGAGACTTTAATTTTCCACAGATCGACTGGACAAAGCTCTCATCCCTTTGTACTGCTTCAACAAGCTTCATAAATTTGACTTTAGATTTCAACCTATTTCAACTAGTTACCCAACTCACTCGTGGTCCCAATAGATTAGACCTTATCTTTACATCAGCCCCTGACACAGTGTGTGACATAAATTACTTAGACGGTTAATAATAATAATAATTGGTTTTTGGGGAAAGGAAATGGCGCAGTATCTGTCTCATATATCGTTGGACACCTGAACCGCGCCGTAAGGGAAGGGATAAAGGAGGGAGTGAAAGAAGAAAGGAAGAAGAGGTGCCGTAGTGGAGGGCTCCGGAATAATTTCGACCACCTGGGGATCTTTAACGTGCACTGACATCGCACAGCACACGGACGCCTTAGCGTTTTTCCTCCATAAAAACGCAGCCGCCGTGGTCGGGTTCGAACCCGGGAACTACGGATCAGTAGTCGAGCGCCCTAATCACTGAGCTACCGCGGCGGGTAGGCGGTTTGAGCGCTCACAATTTACTTCAACTGGCAATTAACATTGTACTCCCATTCTCTGGCATCACGAGGAAAAAGATTCGCGACTATAACAGAGGAGATTACAATCAAATAAATGATTAACTTCAAGCGTTTTTTGTTAATATCCTGATGCCCTGTATTGATGACAGGTCAGTAGAAGATAACTGGATTCTTTTTAGAAACAAGCTCGCAGAACTTGTATGCAAACATGTTCCACTTATCATGCTGTCAAATGACAAATCTAACCCTTGGTTTACAAGAAGGCATCAACGCATGAGAAAAAAGAAAAAAAACGATTGTACAAAAATGCAAAGCACGAAGTACGCCATGCGCGTTGGGTAAATATAATACCTATCTAAACCTATATTGTTCCGCCCTTTGTGATGCTAAAAATAAATATTTTTCGAAAGACCTTCCTGCGCTACTTAAGAATAATCCAAGCAAGTTCTGGAAAACAATCCGTCAGAATAGCGTCAGTAATGATATTTCAATACATGAAGTTAACAACACCCCCTACTCCGATGGAGACTGTCCTAAAGCATTTAACTCGTTTTTCGCATCGGTTTTCACCGAAGAAGATAATAGTAACATCCCGTATGTACCAGATTTTGCTTATCCCTACATGGCATCAGTTGACATTACAGTCGATGGCATAGTACACCTGATAAATAACCTTAAAGTATCATCTTCCTCAGGTGTTGATGAAATTAAATTAAAAATACTAAAAAAAACACTATTTCTGTCTCCAGTTTGATCTTACTTCATATCTTTAAGCAGTCAATATCTACAGGTGAGCTCCCCACCGATTGGAAAATAGGAAAGGTTGTACCGGTTCTCAAAAGCGGCAACAAACACTCGCACGGAAATTGCCGCCCCATCTCACCTACTTGCATCTGTTGCAAGATGCTTGAACATATTTTCGCATAGCATATCTACAATCACCTGGAATCTAGTCAATTTTTTTTCACTAAGGAGCATGGTTTCAGAAAAGGCTTTTCCTGTGAGACGCAAGTATTTGAGTTTACAACCGACCTACACTTCAACATGAACAGTAACTTACAAACTAATTGCATCTTTTTGGACTTTGCCAAAGCATTTGATCGGGTAGCCTATTGCCGACTAATATCTAAACATTCTGAGCTCAAATTAGATTTTTTAACTTTGTCATGGGTCCATAATTTTCTTTCTAATCGCCAGCAATTCACTGTTGTTAATAATTATTCCTCTCCTCTCTCCGACGTTACATCGGGCGTGCCGCAAGGAAGCGTCCTCTGTCCATTGCTCTTCTTAATTTACATTAATGACCTGCCAGTAAACATATCATCATTGATACGCACAATAGCTGACGACTGCATTATTTATCGACCAATAAAAAGTACTAATGATCACCTTGCACTTCAAAGTGACCTCGATCGCATTAACGACTGGTGTAAAACGTGGTTAATGACTTTAAACATCTCTAAGTGTAAGATAATTTCTTTTAGCCGAAAATCAATCAATGCGGATTTTCTCTACCACATTAATAACGTTACATTGCCTCGGACTACGCAGTATAAGTATCTAGGCGTCCATCTTTCTTGGGCTGAATACATAACCACCATTTTCGCTAATGCTTCACGATCACTAGGTTTCTTTCGCCGTAACCTGAAATGCACTACCCCTCACGTGCGTAAACAAGCCTACATTACTTTTGTCAGACCGCAGCTAGAGTACGCTTCATCCATCTGGTCATCTCAACAGAAATCTCTAATAGAGAAGTCGGAATCTGTCCAGAATAGGGCTTGTCGTTTCATTTCGCAAAATTACAGCTATCAGTCAAGTGTATCCCAACTAAAGATCGAAATTTCACTCCACCTGTTACAAACACCTCGCGACATTGCCCTTTTATCTATCTTTCACTAATACGTCCATGCCACTGATTCACCGCCAGCACATCTACAACGTCCCTCCCACTTATCACCTAGATTACATAATAACTACAGCCATGCCGCATTTATGGCAACACACATGCTTTAAACTTCTCATCACTCCCGCGTGCCATCCGTCTCTGGAACGATCTTCAGGAGTGCATCGCCCTGCAGGGTAATCATGATACCTTTCGCAAACATCTACTCAAGCACTTCATTGATAACGCTTAGCACGTCATTTGTATAGTCACGATTCATATAGCATTGTTTTCAGCTGCTTGAGACTATTGCCTCTTTGGTTCGGTTGATGCGCAGCTTTGCTCATGTATGCCTGATATACTTTATTTTGCCTTTGTATAACTTTAAGTGCATTTCCCCTATTTTTGTTACATGACGCATAGTGGTTTTTTACTTTTATCACGTTTTGTGAATTGCGATATCGTATCTGAACTCATCTGTTTTTTCTGTGTTGCTGTACTTTACTATGTTTTTTTTATTTCTAGCCTATTTTGCGCAAACTTCTGTATTTGACCCCCTTACACAGTTCCTCTCTGGAGGCCTGTAAGGTATCTGTAAATAAATAAATAAATAAATAAATAAATAAATAAATAAATAAATAAATAAATAAATAAAGATCTCGCCCCGCGTTATAAGTGCTAATGCGAGTAGAAGTGCAGATTTTACGAGGGTGTAAAATGAATTGCCTACTGCAGCTTGTTGTGCTAACAGAAAACAAAGCCTATTACAGTCGAGTTAGCCCGTGAGTCCGCTAGCCAACATTTCGGCAGGAGATCGTCTCTTCGCCTGAGCGAGGACGAAGAGAAGTTCTCTCGTAGAATGCATGCCTAGTCGACTCTGACTCCTTATCAGCTTTTTTTAAAAATTTTGTTTTCTGTGTCAAGCATTTCATCGTTCTGCCTTCTCTATACCTTGGACGATGTGTTAACTTTGGAGAGCTGAGCCTATCGGTGTAGATCCAGACCTGCTTGGGCACACTGCACACGCACCAGAATTTCCGCACAAAAAATGAACGGCAAGGAATAGACTGGCAAGTTCGACAAAGCAATTCTTCAACGAAATGGGGAGGGGATGTAGGGCTTGTGTCTACAATTTAATACCTTAGAGAGGGAGAGAAAAAACCGAAAATATTGATTGAAAGGATGAATCTGTATTGGATGATGGCGCTAAGCCAACTTACAGCTAAGGTTTCTGGCCAAACAGTGTAAGTAGAATGGGCAATCAATTGAATCCGGGATTTATTGAAGGCGTCCGCTGAAGTATATTCACAGGATATGTGCCATGAAGGGAAGCCTAATAGTTTGGAAGATCATGGGATGAAATTCCTGGTGTTGCTTGTGATTAGGCATTTCTTATGGCATGGTTTCCCGTTTCATTCATGATGTTTTGATCTTATATCAGACTAGAAGATGCGTTACCCGTGCGACTCAAATTTCGCTACAAAGCATACTGGCCAACTGGAATCCAGAGTCAAGCCCACTTATTTGCGACTCAGGATACATTTTATTTCAGTGCTTTGAAGTCAGAGGGACCAATATGTGCTTTCTCTTGTTGTGCCACAAAACAGCAGGCTCTTTATTATTTGAGAGCCCAACAACCACTGCCGCCATCACCGCACCACGTGCGTGGAGCAGAAGCAGTTTCCATAAAGCGGTGCATTCATGTATCCTGTCGATCGCCTCCTGCGAAGACTTTCTTGCCTGATTGAACATAGTAAACGTAGTCATGTTGTATTAAGGAGCAGGTGGGCTTTGAAAAAGACGGATACATAGCTTATCAAGGTGGCTCATTAGAGAGGTTATTGTGTCCCGCTCTGGCCTTATATAGGCTCGGACAGGAAGACAAAGAAGCGTGCTGTGTGCTTATGCCTTGGCGAGGCAAGCCGTCCATACAGCAGGTTTGCCTTATAATCATGATGCCGCCAACAGCTTCGCATCCGTCGCACCATCTAAATTTAAACAAAAATTATTCGTTCTTGCCGCCTCTACAGGAGCCCAACGTCCTCTAAGAATTCCCAAAACAGCCTCACGACGACGTGAACCTCGGTTCGCGGATTTTCAGGAGCAGGACGTTATCAATGCTGCCCAGAGAAACAGTCTATGTCCTCAGGTAATGCGGACATTTCTTGCCCTTATAAGGAAAAAACCGGCTCACAAGCAGATGCTGCTGCTTTCCGATTCCGGCACCTAGCTCCGTACACCTTCAGTTTCACTTTGAATTGCCTCTGGTTGTTTGGACATACGGTCACACATTTCTCGTTGTCCACCTTCCACTTTCCTTTAGGCCACAGAATAGGAGCTATATGTGGCCTTTATATAGAAGGATATTTGAGACTCGTTTCGTAATGCACTACTATTCATACCTTTTCGGGCTTATTTGATTTCAATATTTTGTTTTTCTTTAAAAAACAAAAAAAAATAATTTCATACAGTGTTAGCATTATGAATCTACATTATTTTTATCAGTGAATATTCATCGTCATCTGTCATCTACGCATTCGTATTACTGCCGGTACCATTTAAGTCTGCCTCAGACGTTTCTTAGAAGTGAACAACAAGACTGGCGATCATAATTTTCCAGCAAGTGCATCTTTTTTTCGCTTTTTCCTTAGGAATAACTTCTGGAAACAAAATCTTCTACGTACATGTCTACCATTCTAGTTCCGGAGACTTTTATCTCTGTTGATTTACATAGAAAGAAGCAGTGTTCTATTTTACCAGGTTTTCTAATAAAAGGTCAGTTTTTTCAAAAAGAAGGAATTATTGAAAAACATATTACCTTCAATTCCTGACAAGAAACAACACGAAATGCAGCACATTTTCAGCAGCCACCAGACGTGTAGTCAGCCTTACCGCCTTTTTGCTTCTTATATTAGTACTATGGACTGCATTGTCATGTCTTCTGCATCTCCCCAAGCAAACTGCTTTAAGACGGTCATTTCAAGCAACCATACTGCATTGTAGCACTTCGTTTATATTCCAATTGACTTCAAGACTTTAGTTCGGGCTCTGCTGCAATTGTTGAATGTGAAAGGAACTCCTTAGCGGCCAGTTTGAACACCTGCATTAAAAGTAAAGCCACATTTGGTGCAGACTTCTCGACGTCGTATTTTAAGGACTCGTTGGCACTTTGTGTCTGAGAACAGCCTTCTTCACAATATTTAGGTGAGCTAATTGCAGGAAAACATGTTTTAAAGATGAACTGACCCCCGCCGCGGTGGCTCAGTGGTTAGGGCGCTCGACTACTGATCCGGAGTTCCCGGGTTCGAACCCGACCGCGGCGGCTGCGTTTTTATGGAGGAAAAACGCTAAGGCGCCCGTGTGCTGTGCGATGTCAGTGCACGTTAAAGATCCCCAGGTGGTCGAAATTATTCCGGAGCCCTCCACTACGGCACCTATTCTTCCTTTCTTCTTTCACTCCCTCCTTTATCCCTTCCCTTACGCGCCGTTCGGGTGTCCAACGATATATGAGACAGATACTGCGCCATTTCCTTTCCCCAAAAACCAATTATTAATTATTATTATTAAGGATGAACTGATATGGCGAGTATTCCCTCATAAAAGACAAGTTCATCACCTAGATCGTATACGCGCACCAAGTGTTTAGATGCATTGAACGGAGCCCGTTGCAGGGGTCGTTGTCGATAGCTTACATCGTGGAATGCTTCACCAAGCTGTCGCACGCACAGCTGAAAACCTGCAGCGAAAACCAAAAGAAAGCATTAAAAAAAACAACAACACAGGATTGAAGAAATCATGTTACTCTCGAGAAGTAAGGAGTGCACATAGTAAAATTTGGCGACGTTTAGTGAAATATCCACATTACATTTTTGTCTGCCTGACTGCAGTTAAACAATCAGCTAAGGTTAGAGAACTCGGCAGTTTTTTTTACATATTTCAACGAGAAACACTAGCAAATGGAAATTCCTTAAACCAGGCTGCTCTCTTTGTAAAGGGCGCCCCGACATGCGAGTCAGAATATTGTTCAGGAGGATTTTGCCATTCGAGAGAGAGAGAGAGAAAACCAAAAATATTTTTTTTGTTAAGCTGAGCGCGGTGGCCCGCGAGAATAAATTGCTACTGACCGAACGCTGTGTCCTTAACGGGACACGTGCCGATTACAATAAGGCGATGTGGTCTAAGTGTTTTGTACTTGCAGATACTTTTGTGGTTTATTGTAAATCTTCAACTATCCCCCCCTAAAAGAGTACACGGTTTCAAATACAATTTTTTTCCCTAAATGAAGCAAAATTAGCATTTAAACTGAATTCTTCAGCTGCACTTTTTCTCCGCGCTCGACTACTGATCCGGAGTTCCCGGGTTCGAACCCGACCGCGGCGGCTGCGTTTTTATGGAGGAAAAACGCTAAGGCGCCCGTGTGCTGTACGATGTCAGTGCACGTTAAAGATCCCCAGGTGGTCGAAATTATTCCGGAGCCCTCCACTACGGCACCTCTTCTTCCTTTCTTCTTTCACTCCCTCCTTTATCTCTTTCCTTACGGCGCGGTTCAGGTGTCCAACGATATATGAGACAGATACAGCGCCATTTCCTTTCCCCCAAAACCAATTATTATTATTATTATTTTCTCCACTTTATGTGATTCATACTTTCGGCATTTTGTAACGAATGGCCGCAGAATGGTTGTATCTTGTCGCATGAGTCTGGACACAAAGAACAGTAAAATAAAGCTGTCAAGTTCTGTATGCATGCCTGATTTAGTTTTAAAAATGGAGTGTGTGATAACGCCTTGGAGGGAAGTAAAAATTGTAAAAATAAAGGAAAGAACTACTTGCTTTATTACAAAGATAAGAGTTTGTGAAAATGTTAACATGAAAATTTAATCGCTTTGTTTATAAATATTTATTACCCCGGTGATGACTTAACGGAGTGTGTAGGTATCATTACACAACTGCTTTTAAAACTAGCTTAAACTGAGTGCTGCCCTGAGATGTCCACGAAACCTTATATATGTGTCCTTAGTTTAGTTAGACCTCATGCAAAAATAATGAAAACAGTTCTATTGTTGCGTCCCACTTTAAAATTTTTAAAGTTAATAAGATGCAAGCATAATATGACCTTCAAATTTCTTAATATCCCGTAACGAAATGCTCCCGGCATCGCTAATGTCAATGTGCAGTGCATTAGACATTGATATTTAGATAGTTCCATCCATCTTGGACAGTATATTTGGCATCGTCTCATTTAAATTTTATCTGAGGCACCAAGAGGAAGAAAAAGTTAAAAATTCACACGAAAAAGACCATCGGTTCTTCCAGGTTTAGATGATCCAAGGCAACTTGTAACGTCCAAAGCATTCTACACTACTCTGAAAATGACGGGTACAGAGATAGGTCGCGTTATTTAAAATTCGCTCATCCTCAAGTGCCACGTTGCTTGGCAGTCAGCTTCGAGTTCTGAGCGTGATCCGCACGGCTAAAAGTTCGTCGAAAAACGTATCATTCAGATTATGCGCGGCACACACTGCAACTTGAATAAATGATTTCAAATGATATGCTTGGTTGTAGTCTATTGACAGGACGGTCAGGAGGGTCATGAAACCTGATGCGAGAAAGCTCCGATAGCTGTTGTATTTACCCTCGATGTTTTTATTAGAGTGAACCCTTTTACTGTAAACTAAGCCTGGGCTTCCCACAGGTGACATAATTTATTCTGGAGAGTGACGGTGGGCGGACAGCGGGTGGCGTTTCTTGAGAGTTGAGGTGGGAGGAGGTGTGCCGAGGGCGGTGATGGGTGGTTAGGTACTGCCCTAGCTAGTGCGTGGTGTGTGACGTGGCTTATGCGTGATGTTTCTGGACGATGGAGGCTTTATTAATCTACGCATGTAGAAGCCTAGGTTGCTAGGAAGGTTGATTGGAAGGAAGGTTGGAAGGTAGACAGTCGGTAGAAGGTTGGTTGGTAGAAAGCCTTGGTAGGTAGGAAGCCTTGGCATTTCCACCAAGTGCCACCGTTTCTATAATGTAGTTAGAGGTGAAGGAACAATGTTTTGCGAAATTTTCCGCTTGCATATTGTGTGGTTGTTTGCTATGTAGCATTGTACACAAACCACCAAGGACTTCTCTATGCAATTTTTTATAAGATGAGAAAAGTTATCACGGAAGACTGTCTCTGACCTGACAGCTGTTTATCTTGGCTACAGCTGGATTCCCTCACGTATTCACTAAAAATATTAACTGCCAAACTTAGTAATCCTCAGTACACAACAATATATCGATCTCGAATAAAAAATGCGGAAAACACTACCCATACGAGCGGCGAGCCCTCTCCAGCCAATTTAACCTCTGTCACAAAATTCGGCGCATATGCGAAAAAAACGACGCAACGCAGAAGCAATCGCGCCCGCGCGCGTCGTAGAGAAAACGAACAGCGCAGAAGGAACCCCAGAGAGTGTGTAAGCTTCTGGGTGCTGCTGCCCTTTTCACTCTGCTCTCCGGTGCGGCGCCACAGGGAACATGGCCACGCTAGCCGTCGATGGTTCGAGAACGTCTGAGTAATTTCTACTCAATGTCGATGGAGAGGGCGGAGCCCTGACCGTGCTAAGTGATGCCCTCTCCCCTTCTCTCTCGCGCTGGTGGTGGCGCATCGCGAGAAGGCCTTGGAATGTTCTGGAGACCGCTTTCCGCGCTTGACCAAAGGAGTCGCGAGCCCGGCGCGAGGAGGAGAAAGAAATTCTACAGTTCATACTGCGTCTATGTGCACGCCTGCCTTGGCGCGAAAAATGAAGAAATGCGGAGCGCACCTATAAATGAGGTGCGTTGACCGCAGTCTGTCAGCCGGAGCCGCCATTCCAGCTGCAGAGAAGCGTGCCCGTACGACTCCAAGGACAACACCACTATCCCAGCCACGGACCAGCGAGGCAGCGTGCGCCAACCTGCGGGACGGCTCCGTCGTATTCCTCAAGTCGTCGGACTGCAGCAGTGCCCGGTGAACAAATTGTGTTTTTTTTTTCGGTTAGTCTCTCGTGCATTAGTGCACTTTAGGCGCAAAGCTTGGTTTGTATTGTAATCTCTCTGGAGTGTTATTTTGCATGAGTTACCTTGTATTGTAAATCACTCTGTATGTGCTTGTACGAGTGATTGTGAAATCTCGGTATCCTCTCTTTGCTGTATAAAGTTTGTTTTGTTGTGTGAACCTTTGGCTCCGACCGATTGTCTGGCTTGCGACCGGTGAAAGCTGGCCACCAAACGACCACACCTTGTCACTTGGTAGCTGGTCTCCGGCTGACCTTGCCACGCTGAGTCGAGGGTATCTCCTTTGTGGCGGTCATTTTTGACCGAGACCGCAATCCCCACACGCTCTAAGAGTGTCTGGGATTGCACGCTTAAGTTCGCGAAAAGGAGGAGATATTCTGGTGTACGCGACAGGGTGTTTGGGGCTTTGTAAGTGCAGAGAACAGAGAAATGTTCGGAATGAGTTTACAAAGATGTCGTAAACGAGTGTTAGCAGCAGAGCTAGATTGTGAGGTGCCACGCTGAAGCGGTTAGTGAGGTTCATTGAGCAAAGGTTATGTGCTACATCGGAAGAGTTCAGGCTCGGAACGAAGCTCAAAGAGATTGCTGAATTAGGCCTTCAAAAAGGTCTGAAGGGAGCTGAAGTTGTTCAGTGGGTAGACCAGAAATGGAAAGGGATTCTCAAGGAGGAAGATAGAGAAAGACAGCGTGCCAGAGAAGCCACTGGAAGAAAACAAAAGGGGACTGAGGAATAGGTTGAAATGACGTTTGAAATAGAGTGTGCAATCCTTGCGAGGAAGCGTGCTTAAGTTCGGCGTTTAAACAACTTCAGGGAGCCAGTGGTGCTTACCCCCGGAGAGGCCAGGTGGAAGACTAACGAGTCTGATTGGCTGGAAAGCACGGAAGAGGTTGTAGCTAGCTCCACATCAGAGTGTGGTTCTGGGACAACCTGCTCCTGCAACTGAGTGTACAGAGAGTGAGGACCAGACCGGAGTGTCGCTTCCCCAGGAAAGTGAAATGCAGCTATTACCGAGGTAGCAGACACTGGAGAGAAGGCCAACGTGACGTCGCCTAAAGACGACGGAGAAGAAAGTTGGACCTTCTTCTAGAAGTCTGAAGGCAACAGGTCTGAATGTTACAGCGATGACTGCGAGAAAGAGCGGTCAAATGTCAAAGAGAATGAAAATTCCGGCGTATCTACAGCTGAGGAGAGCACTTCTAGTGAGGAACCGGAAAATGGTAAAGGAGAATCCTCGAGTAGCAAGGAAGCCTTTCCCGATGAGGAAAATTTTGCGTGTGAGGAAGCCGAAAGCGCAGCCGTCCAGCAGTCCGAGAGAAATCCTTGTGACAACCATCAACCGCTTTGTTATAGACAAAAGGTACAGCCGCCGCGGTGGCTCAGTGGTTATCGCGCTCGGCTAGGACTCGAAAGACGCGGGTTCAATCCCAGCTGCTGTGGTCGAACTTCGATGGAGGCGAAATTCTAGAGGCCCGTGTACTGTGCGATGTCAGTGCACGTTAAAGGACCCCAGTTGGTCGGACTTTTCGCAGCCCTTCACTACGGCGTCTTTCGCAGTCTTAGTCGCTTTGGGACGTTAACTCTCATAAACCGTAAACCATAAAACCAGGAAACAGGTACAACTTTTCTCGGGCCATTTCCAACATCACCGCAGAACAACAAACACAGGGTAATAGTGCTACGTGGAGTCCTGCGCCTTTCCACCTAGACGGCTGCTGGGCCGATAAATTTTCATCGGATTAATTCGCTTGCACAACAGCGTGTATCTCATTTATTCTTGTCGCGACTTCCTGTGTTTCTCGATGGACATTCAGCGGTCAGATGAAGCGGGCTCGGCAGGGCACAGATGCATTATCTGTGCGTAGGAACGTGGCACGCGAGAACGGGCGATTGAGTCACACGCTTCCTTTCAATATGAATATTATTTGTACACTGGCTGTAGCAAGCCTGACACGTTCTTGATTGGCTTTGGACTTGTATAACTTGAGCGGCTGGGGCTATTTTTCATGGCCATCATTATATTTTTTTTCTTTTATGCGTGCGTCGGGAAGAATACAATTAAGCCGAGGTGAAAACGCAAGTCCAAGAGCAATAGAAACTATAAGTATGGAAGCACAATACGCTGCGTATCGACTGTATAGTGATAAAATGAATTTATTAAAGGGCATGCATAGAAAGAAATGGTCGTGATTTGCTGGTGCCTCTTTCATGTTGTATCGTCGAGGTGGCTCAGTAGTTTTGGCGTCGGGCTACTTATCCCAGGGTCACCACAGCGCACCCTGGCCGCGATTACCGCCTTATGCTGGAAGAAAAAAAAACGCCGTGAGCTCGGCGGTGTAAGTGCAGCTGAGAGAACTACAGATGGTCAAAATATTCCAGAGCCCTCTATTACCGCGGTGCTCACATCATGTGGGCGGCCTCAGGACATTAAAATCCGCATACACATCAAAATTTTCTTCCATCCGCAGGAATAAATTCTAAAATTGTAAGCGAGCACTGCACTTCGTTAGAACGGTGCTCTTGTCGGCGTGCATACATCTTTAGATCATGAAAGCACTTGTCGTAGCTAAGGCGAGGAAGAGCCAGCTCCGACAGCGTTGAGGTTCGAACTGTATATTTGCGGTGCTCGTGCTGCGGTGGCCTAGCCCAACTTCCTCTTTCTTGTCCGGTGCCGCGCCCCCCCCCCCCCCCCCACGCGGATGTGCTTGGAGGAAACTGCGCACAATGGTGGCGCAGTCGAAGCTAGAGCGAGTGTAGGTCTGGTTTGAGGCGGTCAGCGGCCACGACATCTTCACGGCCATTGACGTCTAACGTGAAGGTCTGCGCACGATGGAGGAGGCGGTACGGTCCATCGTAGGCAGGCATGAGGGATGGACAGACGTGGTCACGGCGGATGAAGACATGGGTGCAGGAGGCCAGGTCCTGACTGACGAACACGTACTGAGAGTGACGGGCTGCAGGGGTGACAGGAGTAATGTGGCGAAATGTGTTGCGTAGGTCTCGGGTGTAGGGGGAAGCGGCTTGGATTAACGGAGGGGAGGAAGGAGAGAAGAATTCCCCAGGGAGACGCAAAGGAACGCCGTAGACTAGCTCAGCAGAAGAGCTGCCGAGGTCAGCCTTCAGTGCCGAGCGAATGAACAAGAGGACGAGGGGAAGGCGGTCGGACCAGCGTTCCCTTGGCTGATAAGTAGTAAGGGCAGCCTTCTGTTGTCGATGCAGACGTTCCACCATGCCATTGGCCGAAGGATGGTAGGCGGTCGTATGAATGTGGCGAACGCCCAGAATATTTGCAAGAGCAGTAAACAGGGCATCCGAAACGAGAGACCCAGCCGGCCATGAAGGCTGAAGCAACGGTCTCGGCTGTAGTGTCAGCAATGGGCAGCGCCTTGGGCCAGCGGGTAAAAATGTCCACACAGGTGAGCAGATAAGAGGCCCCACCTGATAACAGGAGTGGTCTAACAATGTTTATGTGAACGTGGGAAAACTGTGCGTCAGGCGGCCGAAAAGGAGAGGCAGGCGTGGCGGCATGACTGTGAACTTTGACGCGCTGGCAGTGAAGGCAGGTTCGTTCCCAGTGGCGGACGTCGGCATTGAAACTTGGCCAAAGGAAACGAGATGCGATCAGCTTCTGCTTAGCACGAATACCAGGGTGGCTCAGGCGGTGCAGTTTTTCAAAAATGGTGCGACACAAAGCTAAAGGTACGTAGGTGCGCGACACGCCAGTGAATGTCTCGCACGTAATGAACTGGGAGGAAAACGGCAGTGGACATTCGGCGAAGGACAGGGACGTGGATGAGAGGCGAATACAATGCAGCTCTGGATCATTGTGCTGTGCAGCCGCCAGCTCCTCCATGTCCACTGGTGATTCAGACGCCATGGCACTAACACGAGAAAGCGCATCAGCAGCAGCATTCTCCGGGCCATGGACGTGACGGAGATCCACTGTAAACTTTGAGATAAAACACAGCTGGCGGATCTCGCGTGCAGTGCAGGTGCTTTGGTTGCTTTGGAAGGCAAACGTCAAGGGCTTATTGTACGTGATGACGTGAAAGTCCCGGTCCTCCAGGAAGTGGCGAAAGTGCTTGACGGCGAGGTACACAGCAAGCAATTCTAGACTGAAGATGCTGTATTTAGTCTCAGGTGGCTTCAGCTTTTGGGAGAAAAAACCGAGGGGCTGCCAACTAGAGACGTACGGCTCGAGAACTGCGCCGACGACAATCCTCGAGGCGCCGGTGACGAGGCGCAGTGGAGCATCAGCAACTGCATGTATGAGCAAAGTGGCGTTTGCGAGCGCATTCTTGTCAGCAGCAAATGCAGCGGCAGCGTCCTCAGTCCACTCAAGTGGCACAGCAGAATTTTTTTCGTAGCCAAAAGATAAGTCAGAGGCTTCAGGAAAGAGGCGCACTTCGGGAGAAAGCGGCGATGAAATTTAATGAGGCCCAATAATTCTCTGAGCTTTTTGAGTGGCGAGGGAGCGGGAAAATCTTGAATGGCTTTGACTTTGCTGTCGAGAGGCCGAATGCACTGTGGAGTGACAAGGTGGCCGAGGAACCCTCTTTTAGCTACGCCAAAGAGGCGCTCGTTTGGGTTGATGACGAGCCCATATTCATCCAATCGGTGGAAGAGGGCGCGCAGATGAGCTTCGTGCGCAGTACTGGATGAACTTGCTACAGGGAGATCATCGATGTAAGTGAACACGAAGTCGAGGCCTCGCGTAACCTCGTTGATAGCTCGCTGAAAAGTCTGTGCGACGTTGCGCAAGCCAAAAGGCCTCCCCACGTACTCGAAGTGGCCGAGAGGTGTGGTAATGGCCGTCTTCTGAATAGCGGGCTCCACAGGAATTTGATGATAAGCCTTCACTAAGTCAATTTTAGAGAGGATCGTGCACCCAGCCAGATTTGATGTGAAGCCCTGTATGTGAGGAAGTGGATAGCGGTCTGGCAGAGTGTGAGCGTTGAGGCGCGGAAAAGTACACATGGTCTCCAGTCGCCCGGATCTCTCTTTGGCACCATGTGAAGTGGCGATGCCCAGTTGTTGGAGAAATGGCGTACTATGCCGAGTTCAAGCATTTTACAACACACGGCGAGCGATAGCGAGGCGTTCTCCCTACAAACGGCGAGGGCGAGCAAACACCGGAGGTCCCTAAGTCACGATGTGGTGAGTGATCGAGTGCTTCACCGATGACTCTTTGGTATGCGGCTTTCTGAGGTTGGGAAAATCAGCCAGAACTTTAGCATCAGGCGAAACAGGGACACCAGTGCGAAGCTTCATCGCAGCAGTGGTGGACAGTACGCCGTTGACGAAGAGGTGCGTGCTAAGGTCTATGAGGCGATGAGCTTGCATGTCGACGGCTAGGTTGAAGAAACTGAGGAAGTCTGCGCCGAGAACAGCTTGCGAGACGTCAGCGTTATTGAAGATTCAGCGAAACGTGCGGCAAAATCCGAGGTTAAGCTTCAGGAACCGTTGGCCTAACCTGCGAATGGGGGAGTTGTTGATCGCTTGGAGCGGAGAGGTCTGTTTGTTGCGACGGCGATCTACCCAAGAGACCTCTATGACGCTGACTTGTGCTCCCGTGTCGACCAGGAAACGAGTGCCAGTAATCTTTTCCAAGACGTAAAAGAGGCGGCATGTCCGTCCACCAGCGCCACTTGCCGCCGTCAGTGGCAGGTCGCAGCGCTTCCCGACCAGGAAGGAGCACGGGTGTGTGCACTTGCGGGCAGAGCTGCCGAAAATACGGTGGTACCAGCAGACAGCCAAGGGCCAGGGGGCTGGCCGCGCTTGGGATGGCTGGGATTTCGGGGAGCGGCGGCATGGCCTGAACCTCGGCGGAGAACGGCGCGGAAAAGGCGCGAGGACATAGAGCCGCCTGGCAAAAGCATCAAGTCGACATTCGATGCAGGTAACCTGGGAGTCTGCGGCAGTAGTTGGAGGCGGACTGGTCACAGAGCTGAAGTTGGAGAGCAGTGAGTAGTCCGCAACACGGTCAGCGAGTTCAGCGAGCTTGTCTAATGAAACATCACCCGCAGCGTCGAGGATGGGGACCATGTATTGGGGAAAACGCTGAAGCAACAACTCACGGAAAAGTGGGTCGTGCTGAGCAGCGGAATCTCCCAGAAGCAGGCGAATGCCCCGGAGGAGCTGCGAAGGGCGGCTGTCACCAAGCTCTGTAGCGCTGAGGAGCTGCTGGAGTTTGCTGCGCTCGGACGCTGACTTCCGGTCGATGATAGCCGCCTTCAACGTGTCGAAGGGTCGAGCAGAGTCCGGCGAGCTGATCACGTCCACTAAGTCCTCAGCGACGTCAAAAGGCAAGGACGACACGAGGTGGAGGAACTGGGTTTCCTGGCTGGTGATACGTCGCAGCTGGAAATGCGCCTCAACCTGCAGGAGCAAGGCGCGCGGTCTATTGGGCCAAAAACAGCGGCAGGCTGACTGGCTGGAAAGCGGCCACCGAAGCACCAAGAGGTTGAGCGTTCTGGGACGGGTCGCCGCCGGTAGGAAGGGCAGAAGATCCAGGGGAATCCATATAAGATATGGGGTTGCGTGCTCGAAGCCGGTCGCCAAATCTGTCGGAGCTAAGGCGAGGAAGAACCAAGGTTCGAACTGTTGTTGTGGTTGTTAGCCTATCAAAAGATGGCACATACCCACACTGGGGGATCGGCCAAGAATCGGGTGGCTATTCACCTCAACGTAGTTAACAAAAAGGAAAAGCACATGGGAGCGCAACACCGGTGAATTTCGGGTTCGAACTGTTTATTTGCGCTGCTCGCGCTGCGGCGGCCTAGCCCAACTTCCTCTTTCTTGTCCGGCGCCGCATGCCATGGACTGCGATCCGAGCGCGGCACGAGGGGCGCTACACACTCAAGAAAACAGATACATAAAAAATGGACACACAGTGTGGTTATTTCCGACTGATTTTATTTGATGCGAGAAGCAAAAATTTATAATCTTGGCTTTTCACCTGCGCTTGCTCCTAAGGCTTCAACCGCAGAGTGATGGACGATGAAATCTCATCGAGTAGCCCCGTAGTCCGATGGAAAATAGAATATCTCTTTATCTGACAGCAGAATTGAAGACCAGTTCCGCAATCATCCAGAGCTCGCGCCATTTCCTAATCTTTAACAATTTCTCAGGTATGTTTGCATTTGCTCTAAAAAAGGAGGTCACATTTGTGACAAACAGGAAGAAAACAACTCTTATTTTTATACTTACTCTTAGTTTTGCGCTTGAGAATATTAATTGTCCCTCTTTTCTGCTGTCAATATTGTAGTAAAGTTCTCATAATCTTTCGCTTATATATCTTCCACTTTTACCTGTATAGCATTTACCACAAATCAAATGTACTTTCTAGAAAGGCCCTTCTGTCCATCTTACAAATGGTTTCTGGTGCCTGATTGTGCAAGCGGCCATATTTGTATTCTCTGAAATGCTCCCTTTACATAGCGCGCTCAATTTATTCAATACGCAAAATAAAACGTTTACCTTCTGCCTGTTGCCAAATTTTCTTAGATCATGCGAAAGCCTTTGCTTATAGGCTTTAACTGCGATTTTCCTTCTGGCTCTTTTCTTTTCAAGCTCTTGCTGAGCCTTGGCTTCCCTTTGTTTCTTTTAACAAGTGTTTCAGCTACTCAATTCAGCATGTGCAGCAGATAACCTGCGTCCTGCAGGCGTTTTTACTGAAAGGACAAGGGTCCTTCAGTTTCATGAAGGCATCACTTTTTTGCATCGTTTAAGAGCCCCAAAAAGCTACGTTTAGTTTTCTGAGCTCAAAATGCGCAGAATTGAAAGGTAAGACATTTTTACATTCCTAAGACGATATATCCAGCACATGTGGTCTTCGAAAAACTTAAACTTGGCATCAAGAAAACCTACGCTGCAGTTATTAGGAAGCTCATGCATGATGGAAAGTGGTGATAAGCAGTGCGAAAACTTAAAGCACTTTACACAGCCTCATCGAGGGTGATGGATGTGGTGTCTAACCGCACTCGTCACACTCAACGAAGAAGAAATCACTGAAAAACGGTGAAATGGTAGACCCTATGCATAATACATGTTTTTGTAAAAAGGGATCATTAGCATATCTGCAATTGTGCAATTAAAATAGGTACTTAAAAGCTCTAAGAAAACCCCCCAAGACTCACACCAACGGAATTTGGAAGGAAATGTGGCCAGCGTTCCGAATGCATTTTTCTAGGTACTACAATAAACGATCTTGGAATAAGAATAGGAGATGTCTTTGATGTCGACCGAGAAAGCAGCCGCATTTTTTTTGTGTTTCACTTTGCAAGAGAAGTGCAAAGAAGCTTTCTGAATTTTTTGTCCCGAATAGGTCATCACGTGCAATTCTTTTAGTTTTCTCAGACAAAGGTCAGATACTGCTTCTTGCAAGTAACTTTTTTCCGAAACGATAACTATTGGGGGGGGGGGGGGGGGCGGGGGGTGTAATCAATCTTATGTCTTAGCAGAAAAGATTACGCCGCTGTTTTTTTTCGCAGGACTAAGATTAACGAGTACAGTTAGACACCACATACATCACCCTCGGTGAGGCTTTGGGAAGCGTTGTAAATAAGTTTCTGCGCTGCTTATTACCACTTGTCATCACGCATGAGCTTCCCAACAACAGCAGCATACGTTTTCTTGATATAAAGTTTAAGTTCTTGGAAAATGCCTTGTTTTCAATTCGGCGAATATAAAGCTAATCAAACGAAACTTAGCATTTTTGGTCTTCTTAAACTCTGTAAAAAACCATACCCACATGCAACTGAAGAAAGCCTGTCCTTAATTGCAAGCAAAAAGGTCACAGGACGCCGGTTATCCACTACACATGTTGATTTGATTAGCCGAAGGGCTTGCTAAAAAAAAGCGAAGAGAAACAAAGTCTCAGCAAGATCTAGAAAAGAGAAAAGTAATAAAGAAAGTCGCAGTTATGCTTTATAAGCACAGACTATGGCACGATTAGAGAAAAATTGGCAATAAGCATGAAGTAATCTTTCTTATTTTGTGCCGCGAATAAATTGAGCGTGCTATATAAACGAAGCATTTCGCAAAATACAAGGAAGGCCGGATGCACAATCAGGCACTAGAAATCGTTTGTATATGCAGAGAAGGAGCTGTCTACAAAGTGCCTTTGCATTCTGATATTTGTTATATCGGTCAGGGTGGAAGATGTTTAAACGAAAGGTTAGCTGAACATCATTACAATGTAGAGAACAGAAAAGAAAAAGGGGCACATGAGTACACAAGTGTGATCATTTTCACAAGTGCAAAAATAAGTGTAAAAGTTGTGGGAAACCTGCGACTTTTGGCGGGAATTCGGGACCCGTTTGGGGTGGTCGCGCGACCTTCCGAGCGGGGCCCAGGGAGAGACCCCTCCGAGACAGCGTAAGGTGCGTACGTTACTGTTCGTCCGAGCCGGCCTCTGCCGTTCGGATTAGTTCATACTCGAGCTCGCCAGCGTGGGTCCTCGATCCGCCGCGGCTCGAGCCTGTCCAGGGGTCCAACGACCTCTGACAGGCGCACCTTGCGTTGACTGCCCACTCTCTCTCGCAAACGGCCCAACGGCCGACACGAGAGAGATCACAACACTGCCGCGGGGACAATCTCCTGCAGCGGCATGCTAGCGGCGCGCATTTCTCTTGTTGCCCCGAGCGCGCACCGGAGCCTTGCTCTGAGCGCGCCCCGGGACGGGGTGACTGTTGAGTGTGTGTATGTACCGCTGGAGGACGGCGTCAATAAACGTCTCTTTGTGAACTTGGAGGCCTGTTTCTTGCGGCGAGCCGCTCTCCTCTCTGCAGAGGTTGAACGCCGCCGCAGCGGTGCCCCAGGGTGCGTGTGGTGACGGCTGATCGGGGCCCTTGGCTCGCGCGAAGCTCGAACCCGCGGTGGGTAGTGGCGTGTGCCTACTGAGAAACCCACAAAGTAAGATCGGTTACCTTCTTGATTTTTTTGACAAATATCAGGTTGTTTTTATGAGAAAATACATTATCACTGCAGAGCTTCTTGAAGGTTTGGAAGCTGCGCTAGCTGGCGATAATTGCCTAAGTGCTCCATTAATTCTTTTGTCGGATAGAGAGATGTTTTATCTTTCATCGGGCTCCGGGGCTGTTCGATAAGAATTCACTGCTCGTCGCTGTGTGGTAGCAGGCTTTCAAGCATGTGCAGGTGAAAAGCTTATAAGAGTATAAGTTTTTACTTCTCGCATGAAATAAAATCAGTTGTGAGTAAGCGCACTACGTGTCCATCTGTTTCTGTGTTCCTGAGTTCTTGAGCGTTTTCACAATCTAAACATGGCTAACCAACTATCTGAAACGCTGTCTCTGTTGCTTACATCTATGTTGCGACTTTAGCGGAACAATCTTTTCTCCACAGCGCAGAGCTCATGCACTCTAAAGGGCAGTAACGTTTCATGAAACGTGATCAGGAACCATTGTTTATAGTAGTTTTACAAGTACTTCGTGTCCGTTTGAAATGCATTAAGCATTTCCACGTTATAGTGCAGCCACATTGCGCGTAAAGGAAGCACAGCAACCACACCTGTTGATATTGTTTTGCAAGACGGGCTCCTCCAGAACGTTACCTTTTGTGCAGAAAAATAAAAGTAATGTCACTGCTGGTTGTACTGTACAACTCATGAAAAACAAAGGAAAGTTGGTGAGGGGGTAAGTACATATGCAAAGAGAGCATTCAGACAATTAAAACGGCGCCTACTTTCGAAAACAGAATGCTATATTGCACAGCACGCCTTTAAACTGGCAGTAAGATTTTGCAGTCAATTTCTAAGCAACTGAGACTATGCGTTGGCCAGTTGTTTACACTGTCGTGAAAAAGGAGTGCTGTTGAGCGACGGTTTTAAAACCCTGAGCTTTTTCTAGATGCAGTGTAAGATAATTATTGCGTTTACCTTGAACTCCTTACCTTTTTATTGAGGGCGGCATGTAACAAAGCAATTGGGCGTAAAATAAAGGAGCATTCCTTAGGTTGCATTTAAATAGCACTTAAATGTCATGCGTACTTACACAAAGGTATCCGATAATCTTCTCTAAAGCAGCACACCCGACACGGTGTCCATAGTTTTACAAATGCCACTTGCTGTAGGAAGCGTAAGTATATATAGTTACTTTCTTATACTAGAGCCTGTCACGGCTGCTAAAATCATATTTAAGAAACCAAGTGATGAGAAGTATTATAATTTAAGCAGTATAAGTGTAAAGAACTTGATATGAACATTTTGCACCACGATATAGCTATTCTGATATTCAGTTTTGTGAGAATTTGCATATTTTTTCAGATATACTAAAAGCAACAGAGACTGTCCCGGAAGATTGGAGGTGCGACTGCGAAAACCTTGCTTACCGCATCCAACTGGATACACTCTTATCTGTCGTATTCGCGGGCTCGTCTCAATGCTGGTTTGCAACTCGTATTCCTACGTTCGCCGTGCGGAATGCCGGGTGCGATTGCGAAATTTCGGAAAAGTGGAACGCTTCAGAGCAGGCTAGGGACCGTTCTGCAACGACTGCTTACCCTTTCTCTTACGCATCGCAGGCCTTCCTGACAAGACATAGCTACCTCCAACAGCAGAGGTCGACTTTTTTGAAGCAGCTGACGTTTGACTTTATATGTCTTGTTGCTTGCTTGGGCTTGGTGTTATCTTTCACGATTTTTTTGTTGTGTTTCTCTCCACTCCTGTTCCTCGCCTGATTTACGGTTTGCCTTCCTTGAATAAAATTCAGTCGGTAGTCAGCGCTTGTGTCTTCTCCTTTCATTGTCTGTGGTTGCATGCTTTGACGCTGCTCCTTTTGTGAGGTCCAAAATTACTGTAAATGTCAAGAAAACAAAGTATACTATATTTTGCTCCCGCAGAAAACAAGTATATGTTAACTCTGTAAACATTAGTATTGACAACTCTCTACTATTTTTAAATATCTTGGCGTAACCTTTGATAGACAACTGCCCTGGCAAAACCATTTATTAAGAGTGGGGGCGAGGGTGGCATCGGGGTGCTATAAACTGCTTCAAGCACGTGAGTTTTTCGGAACCAATACATTACGTAATTTATATTTCTTCTTTATCCACAGTCATCTTTCATCCTGTCTGAAATCATGGGTATGGACCTATTATAGTCACTTCCATCCAATCAGAAAATTGCAGAAACGATCATTACGAATCATAACGCATTCTAAGCAGGAGCACCCCAGCACACCATTATTCCACGACCTACGGACCCTTCGATTCACTACGCCTCCTAAAAACAGCAACTGTCGTAAATAGTATCTAAGAAACAACCACCCCTTCCATATGACCCTCTTCCATACATCATCGCGTACTAGTAGAAATGTAGCATTAGGCAACTTTAATGTACCGCCCACGCACAGCGTATACGGAGAACAACGGCTCTGTTTCATTGGTGTTTAGATATGGAATACTCTTCCACAAGAAATAAAATACGCTCAAACGTTTGAGCTGAAAACTAGAAAATTCTTTCAGCGCATGCATTCAATATGTTAAAGGACATCTATCTGCTGTTCGCGCCCGATTTATTATTGTAATTTAGCATGCACGACGTTTTTGAATTGAGGCGACTGTTCCTTGTTATGCTTTCTTTTGTCATTTGTATTATGTATATATCTCTCTCTACGCTCTTCCAAGTTTTTTTGTGTATGTGACGAAATGTCTGCATTATAGCATTTCATTTTTCGGACCTATAACTAGCCTATGGCTACGGGTCCAAACAGGGCTGGACACACGTGTTTTCAAGGATAAATAAGAAATTTGAATTTGAATTTGAAAGGACTTTATGCACATTTCGATGTTAGAGAACGCCAAGTGGTCGAACGTAATGAGAAGCCCACCCCTACAGCTTTTTTTCACAGAGCGTCAAGAGTTTCGGGACATAGAACACTATTTTACGTACCTTTCACCAAATTTTTACACAGCATTCAGGGTGTGACAGTTTCTGCGTATGTATTGCTCACAGATATTGGGCAGTAATACTTTTAAAAGTTACTATCCTGCTGTTATTTTGTTAGCGAAAGGCTTTTTTATATTACACAAAGAATGTGCCTTTAGCGTGACTTTCTTGATAGTTTGCATTGCTCACCATCAAGCGTTATAAGTTCATTCGCTGAATTAAACGCCTTGCTTAACCAAGCTTGAATTGTCATATGGCAAAATTATGATTTGAATGGACTTTTTTCTGGTTTTCTTCAGTTCTTGTATTAGAGAACACCAGAAAAAAATACCTATCGGAGGAATTATGATTGATTGTGTTCATAGCAAAAGATGCAGGTTTTTATCGCTTTGCGGCGGATGAGGCGACCAGATTTAGGGCAAATAATAGCAGCCACGCGCAAGTGCTTGTACATTGTTTGAGATTGTTGTGGTTGCATGTCGTGCCTTATCTCGAAAGTTCTTTGTGACTTTTAAATCAAGCGAGCTCGAAAGTGGCGTTGACTGTGTTCTTCGACGACCGCCCGGCTAGTGCCGCCGCCATAGAGTTCATTTTTTTGTTGGTGCAAGACAGCCTAATGTAGAGTTCGTTCTAGTGCCAGGTGAACCTGCTCGTGTATTGTCAGTCGCCGCGGTGGCTCAGTGGTTATGAGGCACGGCTGCTGACCCGAAAGACGCGGGATCGATCCCGGCCGCGGCGGTTGAATTTTATTGCATTAGAAATTCTAGAGGGCCATAAACTGTGCAATGTCAGTGCACGTTAAATAACTCCAGGTGGTCGAAATTTCTGGAGCGCTTCCTTACGGCGTCCTTCATAGTCTGAATCTGTTTGTGACGCTAAACCCCCATAAACCATCTTCTGTTGTCCATCATGTGTACCATAAGTCGGTGGCGGAATGCGAAAGGTCGATGTCATCTAGCTCTTTGATAGTATATGGGCCGCGCGACATCATGGTTCTGTTTATACAAGAGACTCAACTCGGCCACCGAAAAGGACGCAAAATCACTGCAAAGGATGTTAGATATTCTCGATCGGCTTCCCTCATGCCCATCATTTTTCATCTATTGCTTTGAAGACCGGATAGTAGCAAATCAATGTGGATGACAGAGGCCGTGAGAATACTGCGTCTATAACACCGAGTGGCTTGGGTTTACGGTGATTGCGTTTCGCCTTAGCATAGAACACCGGCAATTTCAACGAGCGATAGCACTCCTCGCGCGGATTGAACTGGGAGACCTACCAAGTGTATATAAAAGGCGTCTTTACCTACTGAGGCACCTTCGATGACTATGTTGTGCGCCTCGAAGCGCACTCCAAGCTATACAGAACGGCACGCTCGAAAAGACTGAAGACGGAAGAAAAGTTGCAGTCACATATTGTAAATGCAGGCTGTCGCATAATCTTATGAAAACTGGCAGTAGGGTTCAAGTAAATGTGTCTTTTTCTACCCGGAAATTTTGAGCGCGTTCAAGCAAATGATTTCGGAAAAACGACGAAAGCCAGTTGCGCAAACAGGAACGAGGGATCATTTGTAAGATGCACAAAGGGGTTTTCTATTAAGAGCTATTGACCTGTAATATATGGTATAGACAAATGTCGAGACGTTTATAAAAAAGCTTTGTTGAACATGTGTAAAATTTTTAGTTCAAAAAGGAGTTCGTATAACCGCTCGTTGTGCTATGTGCAAGTGTATGAGTGGCTGCAATTCTTCTTTTCAGAAATGTCAAGGATTTTTCAAGAGCGAATGTAAAATCACACAAAACAATGTTGAACGATTGGAAATAGCACGAGCTGGTATGACTGCGTAGCCGCTTCTTCAATTCTGCAGTCAAATAAAAAAATATGATTCTTTTTTCATCAGGAGTGAGTGTTGCTCAATAAGAAGAGAACAGAGAGCGGGAAAAATCACCGTTCCTCACTCTTAAGTCAAGTTTTGTAAGCACGCACACGTCAACGCCAAGAGTACACGTACCGCTGCTTCTCTTCAATAAGATTCATTGGATGTAGCGCTGTCTCTCTATTTTTATGTGTTCTTCTTCTGACCGCCTTTACGATCTAACCAAATAGCCCAGATACAGCCGTTGCAGCATATCATACATGCAATACAAAACCAAGTATGCAAGAGAGTCAAGAGTAAAGAACTACAGAGAAGAATAGGTCTGCAATAACGACGGATGTAAAGAAATGCGTCGTATATGTCATGTCGTGAAAAAAGGAAAGGAAGTCTATTACTACGCACTTCCGTCGCAACGGCCCACATACTGCATGTCATTTCTTTTTATTTTCTTGCATTAAAAATGATTACTAGTTTGGATGCTGAAGCTTGTGACATTTTTGTGCTATTGCTATGATCACAACTGTGAAGGTTCGACAGTGAAGATCCCTTTATAAAGTATGTTATTTGAAATATTACCTCATGCTCCAGAGTGCGCCACGCCCACTATTTATGGTGGCTCTGTTTATCGACGGTAATTCGGCTGGAAGATGAAGCTGGTACGTGAAGCAGAAGATGCATTACCTTCGTTGGTGTTTTCCAAGGGACGTAATGCTTGAGATGGAGGAAATTGAGAAAACGCCACGTATCACTGTACCCTTAATCTGTTGGATAAAGCAGAGGGCCAAAGATATTTTTGATTGGCTTTAGGCTCGTATAGCTTGAGCTCCTTTGGGTCTTTTCCATGTCAGTTTGTGCATCTGGAAAAATAAGTTTCAGATGAAGCCAAATCTGCTGGCCTAGATGGATGGAAAGCGTAGGCAATTCTACAGAGACACATTTATTGTCAACGTTTCGACCATGGTGCAGTATTCTTCAGGACTGCAGTGGTATCGCGTCAGGCGCGATACCACTACAGTTATAAAGAATACAGCACCACGGCCGAAACGTTGACAATGAATGTCTCTGTAGAAGTGCCTACTTCTCAACATTTTCCCGGTGGAAGCCAACGCAACCTACTTTCGTAGCCCTATATATATATATATATATATATATATATATATATATATATATATATATATATATATATATATATATATATATATATATATATATATATATATATATATACTTATGAAGGGAGCCAACTGTCACCGAAACCAAGGTGCATAGGGGAATGTTTAATTATTTTTTATGTGTAGTGTTGATAACTGGAATAATAATACTTAGATAATTGTAACGCTTGAAGAAAATTACTTATACGTTTTAGCCCTCGCCGTTAGATGACATTCCGCGCCATACTCGCGGTAATACAGGACGTGCTACGTCCGCCGCTGTGGACGAGGGTGGCGCTGGTGAACGCTCTCAAGGTTCGCTTACACCCAACCAACATAAATAATACCCACGAAAGCAGCAGATTGGGCAGCCGTCGCCGTAGCTCAGTTGGTAGAGCACCGGACGCGATATGGATGTCGTGGGTTCGGATCCCACCGGCGGCATGGTTGTTTTTTCTGCTGCTTTATAAGTAGTTTACTTTAAGCGATAGATTAAGTTAAGCATTACTAATCCTGTGATTAGCACTATACACAAAAAAAATTAAACGTTCCCCTATGCTCCTATATATATATATATATATATATATATATATATATATATATATATATATATATATATATATATATATATATATATATATTATATATATATATATATATATATATATATATATATTGCCACAGTCCCAATCAATCCAGTGGCGCCATGCCGCGGCCGAACTGTTTTAGATGGGACTTGCCATGCCTTGCTCTCTCGAGGGGCTAGAGGTTTCCGTCTTCCTCGCACGAGCTCCCTGCTGTCTTGGACGCGTAGCACGTCTAATTAAACCTGGCTTTGAGTGCTTTGACCATTTATCGGTGACATTTGGTGGAGGTGCGGGGTAACGATCCATGTACGCTGACCTCGAGGACACTCTTGACGTCAGTTCTCAACGCGTGGCTACAACACCAGTCCACAAGGCGAGCCGCCGCCTGCGAGGCCTACAACCAGAGTTCGGCCAACTCGCAAGACCAGCAAGGGCCATGACGTCCGCTACGGCTAGCCAGACAAGTCAGCATTCCGGGAATGCCCCGCCGTTTGTCCTTCACACACCTTGGTCGCCCCCATCATTCCACGGTGAGAGGTTTGAGGACGTCGAAGACTGGTTGGCCAGCTTTGACCGTGTGGCGGGCTTCAACGAGTGGGACGGCGAGCGCAAATTGCGGAACGTGTACTTCGCACTACAGGACTCGGCCAAGACGTGGTATGAGAACCACGAAGCTTCCTTCACTAACTGGGAGATCTTTCGCCGAGAGCTCTTAGCCACGTTCAACACCAGCGAACGAAAGGAGAAGGCTGAAATCGCCTTGCAATCGAGGTCGCAGCAGCCGAACGAGAGCGTCGCCATGTTCATCGAGGACATGACGCGACTCTTCAATCGCGCCGACCCTGCTATGCCCGAGGACAAGAAGGTACGCCACCTAATGCGCGGCGTCAAAGAGCAATTGTTTGCCGGACTGGTACGTGACCCGCCAAGAACGGTGGCCGACTTTGCCAAGGAGGCAACAAGCATGGAGCGTTCTCTGCATGAACGGGGCGCGCACTACGGCCGTCAGGCTAGTGTAGCAGCCGCTCACCACTGCACGCCCACGTCGTTACCCACTGAGGAGCTTCGAGAGCTTGTGAGGAGCCTGGTGCGCGAAGAACTCGAGAAACTTCGCTTCGAAGCTCCACAGGCAAGCGTCGCTGCCATACCGGACGTGGTCCGAGATGAAGTCCGGCGAGCTGTTCAGTCGCCACCAGCTCCGCAGCCAGCGCCCTATGTGATGACGTACAGTCAAGCACTACAAAGTCGTCCTGGGCCAGTGAGTCAAGCATTTTCTCCCGTCACTCCTGTGCCTTCACTGCGGTACACAACTGCAGCTGTACCCGTCGTACTACAGGAGCCCCTGTCCACCATGAGCAAAGCGCGCGTTTGGCGTACGCCAAACAATAGGCCGCTCTGCTACCACTGTGGGGAGCCCGGCCACATCCTCCGCCACTGCCCCTACCGCAGAATGGGCTTAAGGGGGTTTTCACCTGACGCACCTCGACCACGCTACGGAGAACGGCCGCGGGACATCGAGCAGTATCTGTCCGATAACGTGCAGCCAACGACCTCGCGGCGACGCCAGTCCCGTTCGCCATCCCCAAGGCGGTTTTCTTCGCCAAGCCGCCCGTCTTTTTCTAGCCAGTTCAGAGGCGCGTCCCCACATCGGGAAAACTGAAGACGGCGTCCCCCGGGGGTAGGGCCGCCGCTATTGGATCAAGTCAAGAGCCTCCACCCGACGATTCGCGGCTACGATCCGACCGACGACGACCTGACCCGACGACCTCAACGACAACGACGTGCTGCGACCGACTGGTGTCTGCCGAAATCCCAGTAATCGCTGATAATCGTGATGTGACCGCACTTGTGGACACCGGCGCTGACTTTTCTGTAATGAGCAGTCGGCTAGCTACGGCCCTCAGAAAGGTGCTGACCCCTTGGTCTGGACCCCAGATCCGCACCGCCGGCGGTCATGTGGTTACGCCAATTGGCGTCTGCACGTCACGAATCCAGATCCGCGGTGCTACTTTCCCTGGTTGCTTTGCCGTGCTACCGGAGTGCTCCAAAGACCTGATACTTGGTTTGGATTTCCTTCGGGAGTACGGTGCTGTCATCAACCTTCAGGAGCTGGTCGTGTCATTTTCCACTCAACCCCCTGTTGACGGCGATCCCGAGCCACGCGGGACTAAGTTACGCGTCTTTGACGACCACGTATTAATCCCGTCAAGAGCTAGCATGTTTGTTACCGTAGATTGCGACAACATCACTGGTACTCGTGGCATCGCTGAAACCAACATGTCGCTGCTCCTTGGTCGGCAAGTCTGTGTTGCTCGCGGAATTGTCGAGCTGAACAATGGCCGAACTGAGCTCTTGGTAACCAATTTTGGCTGTGAACCTCAGTGTTTGCCTGGCAGAACAGTTATTGCGTATTTCGAAGAACTCGGCGAATTCGCGGGACAGCACGCTTTGTCCGAAGCCTCGGCATCAGTGGAGGCACCGACCACTCCCATAAAAACTGACGTGAACCCGAACCTCCCGTCTAATCAGAAACGCTGCCTCGAAAGCGTTATCCAGTCTTTCTGTGACTGCTTCGCCTCGACCTCTAAGGTTAGGCAGACACCGCTCACTAAGCACCGAATTATAGTCGACGCCAACCAGCGGCCGTTATGTCAGCCGCCTTACCGGATCTCTTCAAAGGAGCGTGATGCCATTCGCCGCCAAGTTCAAGAAATGCTCCAGGACGACGTGATACAGCCGTCGACGAGCCCATGGGCGTCGCCTGTTGTTCTAGTAGCAAAGAAAGATGGAACCCTACGGTTCTGCGTTGATTACCGACGTTTAAACAAAGTCACAAAAAAAGATGTTTATCCTCTGCCGCGCATTGATGACTCCCTGGATCGGCTGCGCCACGCCAAGTACTTCTCATCGCTAGATTTACGCAGCGGCTATTGGCAAATCGAGGTGGACGAACGCGACCGGGAGAAGACCGCCTTTATTACACCGGACGGTCTGTACGAATTCCGGGTGCTCCCTTTCGGCCTGTGCTCGGCTCCTGCAACCTTCCAGCGGATGATGGATACCGTTCTTGCCGATCTGAAATGGCAGTCCTGTCTCGTGTACTTGGATGACGTTGTCATCTTCTCTGATACGTTTGAAGAGCACCTGAGACGCCTGCGCGCTGTGTTCGAAGCAATTCGGTCGGCCGGACTTTCCCTGAAGCCCGACAAGTGCCACTTCGCTTTCGAAGAGTTGAAGTTTTTGGGCCACATCGTGAGTGCTAAAGGGGTTAGCCCTGACCCCGATAAGACAGCCGCCGTGGCTGCTTTTCCTGTGCCCACCGATAAGCGAAGCGTGCGCCGCTTTCTGGGTCTCTGCGCCTATTATCGGCGTTTTGTGCAGAACTTCTCCCAGATCGCTGAGCCCCTCACCCGCCTCACGAAAGATTCCGAACCGTTCTTCTGGGGCCTGAAACAACAGAAGGCTTTTGAAGACCTCCGAACTCGTCTCCAAAGTACGCCCATCCTTGGACACTTCGACGAGTCAGCCGCCACTGAACTGCACACAGACGCCAGCAACATCGGCCTCGGTGCGGTCCTTGTGCAGTGGCAGGATGGTCTCGAACGCGTAATCGCATACGCGAGCCGCACCTTGTCACGATCTGAGGCAAACTATTCCACCACCGAAAAAGAATGCCTGGCCGTTGTGTGGGCGGTGACCAAATTTCGCCCGTACTTATATGGCCGTCCTTTCAGGGTCGTCAGTGACCACCACTCACTGTGTTGGCTGGCGAACCTCAAAGATCCCTCGGGACGGCTTGCACGCTGGAGCCTTCGCCTTCAAGAGTTCGATGTCACCATCGTTTATAAGTCCGGTAGGAAGCACAGTGATGCCGACTGTCTGTCTCGTGCTCCTATCGAGGACAACCGAGCTGATCCCGACGACGATTCTATTTTTCTCGGCGCCATCTCCACGTCCGTCCTCACTCAACACCAAAGGGACGACAGTGAACTACGGCCTCTCATTGAGTATCTTGAAGGAAGCGCTGCGTCACCCCCGCGAATCTTCTCACGTGGACTGTCGTCATTCTGTTTGCGCGATGGCGTTCTGTATAAGAAAAACTACAACCCGAAGGAAGCTGCCTATCTGCTCGTCGTACCTGCGGCCTTGCGCGACGAAGTTCTGCAGGCGTGCCATGATGACCCATATTCTGGTCACATGGGTTTTTCTCGCACTTTGGCGCGGATACGCCAAAAGTACTACTGGCCCAGGGTTGCTTCAATTGTCCAGCGTTACGTCAGAACTTGCCGTGAGTGCCAACGTCGCAAGACGCCGCCGACTAAGCCAGCCGGACTACTGCAGCCTATTAATCCGCCACAAGTCCCCTTCCACCAAGTCGGCATGGACTTACTGGGCCCATTTCCGGAGTCCTCGCTGGGTAACCGCTACATTGTGGTCGCCACCGACTACCTCAGCCGGTACTGTGAAACTAAAGCTCTCCCTCGTGGTACCGCTGACGAAATTGCGAACTTTTTCGTTCAAAATATTGTGCTTCGTCACGGTGCACCCGCCATCGTTTTAACTGACAGAGGAACGGCCTTCACCTCGGCCCTTATGCAGGAGGTTATGCGCCTGAGCGGCACCAGTCACCGCAAGACAACCGCTTACCACCCTCAAACGAACGAGCCTCACCGAACGGCTCAACAAGACGATCGCCGACATGATTTCCATGTATGTTGACGCAGACCACCGCAACTGGGACGCCATACTCCCTTACGTCACATTTGCCTATAACACTGCTCTGCAAGAAACGACACGCTTCACTCCATTTCGTTTGGTGCATGGTCGCGAAGCCACAACCATGCTGGACGCCATGTTGCTCCCGACTAGTAGTACCTCATCTGTTATGGGTGCTGCCGAATTCGTTCGTCACGCCGAGGCCGCCCGCCAACTCGCCCGACAGCGCATCCGGCACCAGCAAGCCCTCGACGCTCGCCGCTATAACCTCCGCCACCGAGCTGTTAGTTACCAGCCCGGCGAACAAGTCTGGGTTTGGAGCCCAATACGCATGCGTGGGCGCTCCGAAAAGCTTCTACGCCGATATTTTGGCCCCTACGAGGTACTCCGCCAAGTCAGTGAGGTGAACTATGAAGTTCTTCCCCAGGGTACAGTTCGCTCCTCTCGACGGCCGACCCCCGAAGTCGTCCATGTCGCACGGATGAAGCCGTACCACGCCCGCTAGCACTTCAGGCCTGTCCACACCAGCCGCCGGACACATGCGCCGTCCCTTGTCTTCGTGCTCCTCATTGTTGCGGCACCGAGTCGTTGCCCTTCAGAGAGGGGGAGTAATGCCACAGTCCCAATCAATCCAGTGGCGCCATGCCGCGGCCGAACTGTTTTAGATGGGACTTGCCATGCCTTGCGCTCTCGAGGGGCTAGAGGTTTTCGTCTCTTCCTCGCTCGAGCTCCCTGCTGTCCTGGACGCGTAGCACGTCTAATTAAACCTGGCTTTGAGTGCTTTGACCGTTTATCGGTGACAATATATATATATATATATATATATATATATATATATATATATATATATATATATATATATATATATATATATATATATATATATATATATATAATAGAAAGATAAACGTATTTGTTTACTAGAGGCAAAAATTCAAAGTTGAAAACGCTTCATTTAGCCATAGATTTATTTTGAGTCAACGTTTCGGACAAAGCCTGTCCTTTCTCAAGACTGCGGTTACAGGGGTCTTCTTCCTCTTCTTAAGGAGTTGGCACTGGCACACATGTACCACATATGAACAAAAGAAACAAACGGAGGCAACGAATACCAGAAAAGATACAGATAGAAAGGGAAAAAAGGGAGAACAAATAAAAAACAAAAACGCGCTGTCCCCCTCCGCCCACCCCGCAGCCGCGGGGAGCCGACTCGGGACGAGGGGGAAAAAAAGGAAAACACGGGGCGGAGTGACATGAGCTCGGATGTTTTACTGTTGTGTGTCTGGGTGTTTTCATGCACAGTCCACGTGTGTCTAGTTAAGCTCACGGCGCCGCTGATTCGGCCTTGGCTCTGGCTGCCGAAGTGGTTCCAGATGACGGATGGGTAGCCATTATAACCTCCCGCTCCGTGTTTTCCTTTTTTTCCCCTCGTCCCGAGTCGGCTCCCCGCGGCTGCAGGGTGGGCGGCGGGGGACAGCGCGTTTTTCTTTTTTATTTGTTCCCCCTTTTTTCCCTTTCTATCTGTATCTTTTCTGGTATTCGTTGCCTCCGTTTGTTTTTTTGGTTCATGTGTGGTACATGTGTGCCAGTGCCAACTCCTTAAGAAGAGGAAGAAGATACCTGTAACCGCAGTCTTGAGAAAGGACAGGCTCCGTCCGAAACGTCGACTGAAAATAAATCTATGGCTAAATGAAGCGTTTTCAACTTTGAATATATATATATATATATATATATATATATATATATATATATATATATATATATATTATATATATATATAGCAGACAAGTTAAAGGAAATGAGGGGCCCGTTCGACAAATTTATGAAGGGAGCCAACAGTCACCGAAACCAAGGTGCATAGGGGAATGTTATTTTTTTTTTTAATGTGTTACTCTTATCAGTGGGATAATAATACTTAGGTTAATAAATCGCTTAAAGAAAATTACTTATAAAGCAGCAGAAAAAACAACCATGCCGCCGGTGGGATCCGAACCCACGACCTCCGAATATCGCGTCCGGTGCTCTTACCTCGGTGACTGTTGGCTCCCTTCATAAATATATATATATATATATATATATTATATATATATATATATATATATATATATATATATATATATATATATATATATATATATATATATATATTCTGGTATTTCCTTTTTCTTTTCTTGTTTTTTCGTTTTTTTATTATTTCTTCTCTTGTGCTCGAACTTCTCGCTTCCGCAGGAGGAAACGTTCCTCTTAAGTCATCTCGGTGAAAATACAACCCTCAACGCCTCTGCTACATGTCTGTCACCTCTGTATTTTAACTTGTTTTTTTAACTTGTTTCACAATCCTGCTCCTTTCCCCTTAATGGACGCCGACACTTTTGTCTTCTGCTCCGTGATGTGTGTGTATGTTTATCTCCTCAAAGAAAAGAAAGAGAGAGAGTACCTCCTGTCCCTCTGCATTTAGGCCGTAAATACGCACATCTCTGTATTCATTCACCTTAAAACCCTGATGAAGGACGGTCCACCGTCTCAAACCGTTGGTAAATAACAAAGATAATCGTACCAGTTGTGACCTTTTCTCTCTCTCTCTCTCTCTCTCTCTTATATATATATATATATATATATATATATATATATATATAGTTACGAAAACATGATGTACTTGCCGGCTCAAAATAATATAGAGCGAAGTATGCGCTTCGTTTAACGAAGCATTTTTATTCTACTCAACGTTTCGATCGGAGGAAAGAGCAGCTGGAGCTGCACGAGAGGGGGAGGGGACTGGGGAGAAGGAAATAAAAAAGACGAGAGAGAAAGTGCGCTTATCCTGGGCGGAAGGTCAGGGGGCATTGTCTGAGAGAATAGTTTTGTCTCTAGTACCTGTACATACTAGTGCTATCGCAGTCTCTTCAGCTATTAAAGCGTTACGCGTATTAACGGACCTTCTGAGAGTGGTTCCCATATACCACTGCTATTACCGCGGACCCTTCTAGCCTGCAAGCAGCATCGAAATAGGCTGATTCCTCAGCATTGTCTCTCATTTATTTTATTTTGAGTAAATTTTGCCCTTTGCCCCTTTCATTCCTTGTCATGGATCGGGTGCATATTCTTAGGAATCGGTGAAAATTTGAATAGTTTCCGCGTCTCAAGCTCCAGTGGTTCAGCGACATAGGGTGGCTCTCCTGGCGGAAGCCGTAGTTCTTGTAGTATTTTTCGGCCCGCTACAATGGAGTTGAGCCGCCAGATCTGCGCCCCCCCTGACCTCTTTGGCAATCGCCTATATTGAACGCACTCTGTTAACGGTGCTCGGACGTCGTGCCCACCCTGCGCGGCACCAGGCGCGGTTGCTCAGTCATTACGGCAATTGGTTCCTCAGCATGAAGGCCAGGCAGTGTTTAGATGCATGGAAAGATTGCAAAATTGGTTTTTGGGGAAAGGAAATGGTGCAGTATATTTCTCAAATATAGGCGGACACCTGAACTGCGCCGTATAGTTTGCCCAGGCAAGAGGTGATAAAAAAAACTATACGGCGCAGTTCAGGTGTCCGCCTATATTTGAGAACGATACTGCACCATCCAGACCCGCCTCCAAAATTACATAGAGGACAACAACCTCTTTCCACCCACTATGATCGGCTTCAGGAAAGGTCTTTCTACGCAAGACGCTTTCCTCCTTATCAAGGAAGAAGTACTCAGTAACATCCCGAGAGGCGGCGAGCACCTAATTAGGGCATTTGATCTGAAAGGCTCTTTTGACAACGTTCCTCACGACGCTATCTTGAAAGAGCTCAACGCCCTCGATTGCGGGCCCAAGACCTTCAACTACATCAAAACATTTCTCAGCAACCGCACGGCCATGATTGGCATGGGAGATGTCCGCTCAGGCACAGAGCAGACACCTAACAAAGGCACTCCCCAGGGCTCGATCATCTCTCCTCTCCTCTTCAATATAGCTATGATCGGCACGGCAAAAGCACTCGAGGCTATTGAAGGAATCGGCTATACTATCTACGCTGATGATATTACCATCTGGCCCACCTGGGTTCCCCTGCCGACAAAGAAAACACTCTTCAAGAGGCAGTCAATTGCGTAGAAAGACAAGCAGCAAATTGCGGCCTCCGCTGCGCACCCGACAAATCCGAAATTATTCGCATTCAGCGCTATGCCTACAAATCTCCCGGCGACATCGATGTTTACCTCGAAGGCACGAGAATAAAGGGAGTCCCTCTTATCCGCATCCTGGGCCTTTGGCTTCAGAGCGACAGGAAAGCCAACCACACGTTACAGCGTCTCCGGACAACTGCCCTCCGGATCTCCCACATGATTCGGCGCATCACCCGCAACCGAAAAGGCATGAGAGAGGAGGATACAATTCGACTTATACAGGCTCTAGTTATGAGCTGCCTGTCATACGTTCTCCCATTCCTACCACTTCTGGGGAATGAGCGAGACAAAACAGATGCCATCATCCGTACCGCCTACAAACATGCGTTAGGCCTCCCGATGTACACGGCCAACTGCCAACTCGAGGACCTGGGACTGACCAACACAATAGAAGAAAATCGAGAAGCCGTCCTAGCATCGCAAAAGGAACGCCTCCTCACCACCAAAGCTGGACGCGCAATCTTGGAAAGAGTGGGTTCCCCGGCTGACATACGCGCCGTCCAGGACAACCGAGACCTACCCTCAACTCTGCGAACTCGCGTGTATGTAGCCCCACTCCCGAAGAACATGCACTCGGACTCACAAAAGGGACGACGAAAGGCGCGAGTGGACAATCTGCGCCGCACACATCGACAGGCACAAAATGCTGTATACGTCGACGCAGCCATGTACCCCGATTCAACAAACGCGGTGGCGGTCGTCTTGGGCACCAATTTCAAGGAAATCGCCAGCGCCTCCCTAAGAAACTGCTCTCCCACAGTAGCAGAAACTGCTGCAATTGCCCTCGCAATCCAGCACGGCGATGCTACGGGAAATGAGTTAAAAATTATTACCGACACCCAGTCCGCGTGTCGCCTCTTCCTCTCTGGCAGACTTCCACACTCCGTCGCTCCCATTCGGACTACCCCACAAGTTCAAAATTCCACAGGCAAGCACCAAATCACTTGGACTCCTGGGCACGAGGGGCTTGAGGGAAACGAGGCCGTGGAAAGTCTAGCTTGAGGATATACTAACCGAGCGATTAACCTCCCCGACCTCACCCCTCTCCCCTCTACGTACGGCGAGCGCCTCCTCCTTCTCCGAACACAAAGACAAGTCTATCCCCCACCACACCGTAAGCTAACGGCGGCAGAGGCGATGGAATGGCGACAACTACAGACGGACACCTTTCCTAACCTACACAAGTACCACATCATCTTCCCCGACAGATATGACAGCATCTGCCCCTGGTGTGGCGGAATTCCAACAACGTTCCCAGGTTCGAACCCGACCGCGGCGGCTGCGTTTTTATGGAGGAAAAACGCTAAGGCGCCCGTGTGCTGTGCGATGTCAGAGCACGTTAAAGATCCCCAGGTGGTCGAAATTATTCCGGAGCCCTCCACTACGGCACCTCTTTCTTCCTTTCTTCTTTCACTCCCTCCTTTATCCCTTCCCTTGCGGCGCGGTTCAGGTGTCCAACGATATATGAGACAGATACTGCGGCATTTCCTTTCCACCAAAAACCAATTATTATTATTAATATTATCATGTAACATGGGGCTGCTCCGGTCCCAAGCCCCCTGAACAAGACAAACATCACTCCGAGGAACACTGGGAGTCTGCCCTGCTCAGCTCTGACTTGGAGACGCAGCGAAAGCTGATATCCCAAGCAAGAGCAACAGCGGTGGACATTGGGGTCCTGAAATAAGGACTCCACTCAAAATCTGTATTTTCGCCTCTCTATCCTACCTTTTTGGAATAATGTTTTCTACTACTACTACTACTACTACTACTACTACTACTACTACTACTACTACTGAACTGCGCCGTAAGGGAAGGGATGAAGGATGGACTAAGAGAAGAAGGGAAGAAAGAGGTGCCGTAGTGGAGGGCTCCCATATAATTTCGACCACCTGGGGATCTTCAACTGCACTGACATCGCAGAGCACGAGGGCGCGTAATGTTCCGCCTGCATCGAAGCGCAGCCGCCGCGATCGGGTTCGAACCCGGGTGCCCCGGTTCAGTAGCCGAGCGCCCTAACCACTGAGCCACCGCAGCGGGTATTAGATGCATGGCTAATTGAAAATTATCGGATTGTAATTGTCAGTACCTTGTAAACTTGCCTGTATATAAAAAATAAAAATATATCAAGAATAAAAATAAAAATAAAACAATAATACAGTATATAAACTAAATATCATACTGATGATAGAGGGACAGTATAATAAATGTTAAAGAACAAAGAGTGAAATAAAGATAGAAAATATATATCAGCCTGTGTTTCCCGGTAAAGATTACGGTTGTGTAAGCTACTCCGAGTCGAAAAGCACCCAAGAACATAGGCTGGATGGATGAATGACAACATTTATTTGCACCGGATATGGAAACCCCTTACCCCTGGCACACGGGCCTGGAGGACAGTAGCCGGAGCCTCCGCGACTAAAGGCTAACAAAGAGATTTTGTTTCTTCGCAGCCGCAGCCGCCAGGCAGATAGCTTGTTTCTGTCGAGCGGGATCGTAATTCGCTCCACAGCAGGGCTTCCCAGCTTTCTCTGCTATCAATATTTTCTTCGACTCCGGGGGAGTCAGAGCAATCCCACATTATGTGTCAAAATGACTTGTGACCTCACGAAATGGTCGGCTTCCGACCTGGACTGAGCATACAGGACGTGGTGCTCCGACTAAAGCGCGATATCTTGTACGCAAAATGAAGATGCTAAGGTAGTCCTAGGGATACACTCCACGTAGGCGTTCAATCAAGGGCATAGAAATCACGTAGTAACGTCACCACGCTTTCATATATAATAGAGAGACCGGTCTAGCAACTCATGGCTAAACGGTCGTCGTCGCTTCTGACGACGCGGTTGTTGCGACGGGCGTCTTTCAATCTTTCCTCTCCTATCTTTCAACTCTTTAATGTCTGCACGAGAGGAGAAATTGTGGCTCAGCTTGCGCCAGTGGGCAGACCTGTGCACTTTCCTTTCCATTGTTCCTACAGTCGCAACAACAACAACATCAACTCGTTTAGTTTATTCCAGGCTACCTTGTGTACACCACGGAAAGTAAAGACGCCAGAATAGCAGCGTGAATGTAATGCTCGACGAAAAGAACAAAACTGTGTAGCTCAAAAGCGTCGCAGGCAAAACCCTGCAGCTTCTGCCCAAGACGCCGAGCGTAAGCGTCAGGCTAGGCAGGGCCCAGCATATGCGGCCAGAGAAGCGGGTCACAAGCGAGAGCCCCCCGCCGATACGAGGAGGAGCGACGTGAAGCAGAGAACGCTGCGAAACGACGCATGTACCAGGCTGATAAACTGGCCAATTTCAAAGGCGCTAATTTTAAATTTAAAAAAAATTTCATGACTTCAAATTTCGATTTACTTGCTCCGTGTGTACCCCGCCGCGGTGGCTCAGTGGTTAGGGCGCTCGGCTAGTGATCGGGAGTCCCGGGTTTGAACCCGACCGCGGCGGCTGCGTTTCGATGGAGGCGAAACGCTAAGGCGCACGTGTGCTGTGCGATCTCAGTGCACGTTAAAGATCCCCAGGTGGTTGAAATTATTATCGAGCCCTTCTCTACCGCACCTCTTTCTTGCTTACTTCTTTCACTCCCTCCTTTATCTCTTCCCTTACGGCGCGGTTCAGGTGTCCGCCGATATGTGAGGCAGATACTGGGTCATTTCCTTTCCCCAAAACCAATTTCTCCTTGTGTGATCGACTGCGGTTCAAGAATATCTCGACAGTTAGAAGTGAAAATCTCACTGTACATCATACTGATCATAAAGCAGTCGTGAATGTCAGGTTTGAAGTAATAGAGGGTAATATAAGTACATTTCAACGTGTCTCTGGATTTACTGTTTGTAGAGCCACGTGTGTGAATTTTTAAGTGACGTCGCAATGCGTAATTGGGTGTCGTTTCACAGCTTCGCTGTCCAACCACCTTTACAGCATTGATTGGAGCCACAGTTTTTTTTAAAGCGAAAGCTTTACTGGCAGCAGGTTGAGCAGTTTCGCGTGATTCCCGGAGAGCCGTGCTGCGCATGCGCGAGGAAAAGTGACGACACACAGCGATTTTCTCTTTCTTGCTCACTAGACACAACTGAGCATGCGCCACTAGTAGCACCGAGCCACAGGTGTTCCGCCGCTGCGCAGCGCCACGTCTTTCCTCAAAAGTTTTAATAATAATTGGTTTTTGGGGAAAGGAAATGGCGCAGTATCTGTCTCATATATCGTTGGACACCTGAATCGCGCCGTAAGGTAAGGGATAAAGGAGGGAGTGAAAGAAGAAAGGAAGAAAGCGGTGCCGTAGTGGAGGGCTCCGGAATAATTTCGACCACCTGGGGATCTTTAACGTGAACTGACATCGCACAGCACACTGGCGCCTTAGCGTTTTGCCTTCCTCAAAATGCAACTTTCAATTTTCAGTTACCCGCGGTGGTGGCTCAGTTGTTTGGGCGCTCGACTACTGATCCGGAGTTCCGGGGTTCGAACCCGACCGCGGCGGCTGCGTTTTTATGGAGGAAAAACGCTAAGGTGCCCGTGTGCTGTGCGATGTCAGTGCATGTTAAAGATCCCCAGGCGGTCGAAATTATTCTGGAGCCCCTCCACTACGGCACCTCTTCTTCCTTTCTTCTTTCTCTCCCTCCTTTATCCCTTCCCTTACGGCGCGGTTCAGGTGTCCAACGATATATGAGACAGATACTGCGTCATTTCCCTTCCCCCAAAACCAATTAATATTATTATTATTATTTCCTCTTCCGCGGCGGCTGCGTTTTTATGGAGGCAAAACGATACGGCGCCCGTGTGCTGTGCGATGTCAGTGCACGTTGAAGATCCCCAGGTGGTCGATATTATTGCGGAGTCCTCCACTACGGCACCTCTTTCTTCCTTTCGTATTTCACTCTCTCTTCTGTTCCTTCCCTTACGGCGCGGTTCAGGTGTCAAAAGGTATATGAGAGAGATATTGCGCCATTTCATTCCCCAAGAACCAAGTATTATTATTATTATTATTCCTGTTCCCTCCCTCCTTAATCGCTTCCTTTACGGAGCGGTTCCGGTGTCGACCAAGATATTTGAGGCGGTTACTGTTCCATTTTCTTTCCTCAAAAACCAAACAAAACAAGTGAGCCGAACCCGACCGCGGCGGCTGCGTTTTTATGGAGGAAAAACGCTAAGGCGCCCGTGTGCTGTGCGATGTCAGTGCACGTTAAAGATCCCCAGGTGGTCGAAATTATTCCGGAGCCCTCCACTACGGCACCTCTTCTTCCTTTCTTCTTTCACTCCCTCCTTTATCCCTTACCTTACGGCGCGGTTCAGGTGTCCAACGATATATGAGACAGATACTGCGCCATTTCCTTTCCCCAAAAAACCAATTATTAACAAGTGAGCCGACGGCGATGACAATTTTAATAATAATAATTGTTTTTTTTTGGGGGGAAAGGGAATGGCGCAGTATCTGTCTCATATATCTTTGGACACCTGAACCGCGCCGTAAGGGAAGGGATAAAGGAGGGAGTGAAAGAAGAAAGGAAGAGATAGGTGCCGTAGTGGAGGGCTCCGGAATAATTTCGACCACCTGGGGATCTTTAACCTGCACTGACATCGCACAGCACACGGGCGCCTTAGCGTTTTTCCTCCATAAAAACGCAGCCGCCGCGGTCGGGTTCGAACCCGGGAACTCCGGATCAGTAGATGACAATTTTGCAAACACTTCATTTTCACGAAAGGAAAGATGCACAACCGGCTGCGTGGGTCAGCGGAGACCTCAATCTCGCTTTCGCTTTGTACATCCTGGATTAGCTGGGCTAATCCACATTGTTTTTTATTTATCTGAAATATTTAATTTTTATTAAATTTATTATTGCTGTCTTAATGTTTTCTTGTTTCTATTTTCATTTTTAGTTGTTATTTCTCTATTCATTTTCTATTTACTTTTGTTTTAATTTCTTTTCTATTTCTTATTTTTGTTGTCTCATTTCTATTTTATAAGCTTTTATTTCATTGTTCTTAATTTTTTAGTTTGCTAATATACATGTTGCTGATCAACTGTTGCTTAATCATCTTTTACATTTTATTTCATTGCAACATTGAATGCAGTGCAGTCCATTCTTAATGAAATTTTAATGCAACTTATGATTGACAGTTCGTGCGGACAACTTCCGTCTACATCTTCCATATACAGAATCCATCCCCGTCACCCATGAGCCAAGAAAGGCTTACGTCTTTGAAAATGACAGTTTTAACGCCTCTTTAACGCCGGAGGGACTAAGAGAGGAAAGGAAGAAAGAGGTGCCGTAGCGGTCAGCTCCGGAATAATTTCGACCACCTGGGGATCTTTCACGTGCACTGACATCGCACTGCACACGGGTGCCTTTTGCATTTCGCCTCCATCGAATCGCGGCCGCCGCGGTCGGGTTGAACACAGGTACGCCGGATCAGTAGCCGAGCGCTCTAAGCACTGAGCTACCACGACGGGCGCGCCACGTCTCTCGTGATTGAGGAGCCAGTTATGCGCTTTTCGTTTCCTGAAAATGAATGGCGTCTTCAACGCTGTCAACGCCAACGCTAATGGACCCAATGTGCGCGGGGGCCTTTTGAAAGGGTATAGAGCAGTAATTTTCTCAGATATCCGTGGACACCCTAACCGGGCCCTAAGAGAAGGGAAGAAGGTGGCAGTGAAAGAAGAAAGGCAGAAAGAAAACTGCTTTTGAGGTAAGGAACTGGCGTAGTAATTGTGTCACATGTAGTAGTAGTAAGTGGTTTTATTAAAATAATAAAAAGGAAGGAAAAGATTTTTGCTAGCCCCGGCATCTGCCATCGATACTGAAGCACCTGAGCTGGGCAGCGGAAATAAAAAATAGCAGGAAGAGTGGAGAGATGAAATGAAAGAGGTGAGGGGACAGGAAGAGAGGATAGGGGGAGAGGTAATATACACAAACTATTTACGCGATAAGAAATGTGTCCAGGTTGTGCGCGTGATTAGATCGTGATGGAACAATAAAAACACACGCGCACAGCACTATGTCGACTACAACTGGAGTGGCGCGTCCTGTTGTTAATTGTCGAGGGTAGAACTCGCGGAGCGTTCGGTCACTGCGTGTAACTACCTGGCGAAGAACAGACAGAACGTCAAGCCCGTCTGTTCGAGGAATGCAGAGAGGCTCACCAAGGTTCGCTCATGGGTGCGCGCCCTGCCCTGCGGCCACAATAGCGTCAGGTAGTATGGTAGTCTGGTAAAGGAGTCTTGTAGTATGCCCAGCGCCCTATAGGCCGCAAGCATATCGCGACGAGCACCGGCGAACGCGACACAGTGAAGGAGCAGGTGCTCTAGTGCACCGCATCGGTCACACACATCACTCGTCGCGATTTTGTGACGCTCCCGTCGTTCCCTGGGCCACACGCAGCCAATGCGCGCGCGGAGGATCATTGCACGTTGCGACCGCAGTGCGCGACAGCCGGTGTCGCTGTCGATGCGCTCACCTCCTGCAATGCGTGGGTCTGGGTGCTGCTTTCGGAGATCGTCGTGGATGACCGCACGCACGTCCTCCAGCGCAAGGGGCAGATCACTGGGAGGTAGTTGTTGTTGTTGTTGTTGACCTCACACAATGGAGGTAGTTGATGTGCAGTGGTCGCGATTTCGTCAGCTTCTTCGTTGCCGGTGATTCCGCAGTGACCGGGCACCCACTGTGCACGCATTACGCATCCACTATGTGCGAGGCGCTCGATGCGCGAGGGAATTACCCGCACTAGTGGGGTACCGCGGCCGTCGGATTACAGGCGTCTGAGGGTGGCGCGGGAGTCGCATAGCAGAGAACTCATGGGCGACGGAGGACCGAGGGTGAGCAGCAGGTCCAGCCCGATCCGGATCCCCATCAACTCCGCCGTGGTGGAGGAGCCCAGGAAGGTCGCGTGTTGCCAGCTGTGCAGTCGCAGTGCGGGGATGGTAGCCGCCGCTGCAAGTGAGCAGATGTCGCGGGGCACTGAGCCGTCGATGTACACGAGGAGATTGTCCTGGAGCTCCTCGTGTATGACGGCTCTGGCCAGCTGCTGCACAGCATAAAGGGGTGTGCTACGCTTTCCCGTGATGCCGATGATCTCCCGCTGTACCTCCGAGGCAGCAAGCCACGGCGCGCAGGAGCTGTAGGGGGTGGGCCTTGAGTCAACTGCTCATACTCGAGCAGCGCCGCGCCCATTCGTGAGCGCGGGAGCGAGCGCATACGATGCAGCAGCGAGCCGCCCACTGTGCGCGGTGAAGCCGGTCGATGTGATTCAGTGCCCTGTGCGCTGCTTGGAGCTCAAGTGGCCACGCTTCTACCTTGGCCAACGTTGCGGCACACTACGAGTTTTTGTGCCGGCCTAGGCACAGGCGCAGGGACTTGCGGTGCTGGAGCTCGAGTTTCTTCCAGCACGGAAGAATCTCGAGCTTCAGCGCTGCAGTCTCTGCGCGCCTGCATGTCCACCGCCTATTGCTGCAGTGCCGCGTTTCTGCCACTGCGTTGTCGACGCCAACGCATGAAATCACCCTCTTTTACAAGCAGGCAAGGTGCGTGTACCCGCTTCCCCACCCAGACCTCGATAGAACACAAGCCACCATACTTCGCAGACGGCAGACCAGTTCCATTCTGAGTCATTCTAGACTATACCTCATCACTTACTGGGATGGATGGATGGATGAATAAACGAATGAAAACAACTTTTATTAGACAAAAAAAAACTTCCAGGGTGGTCTCCTACTGGTCCAGGAGTCCACAGGCTTGTGCTTATATAAAACCCGATCCACCAGCCATTTCTGGCCGGCTGGCTGAGCGGTCCGTATAGCAGCCTCATAGGAAGAATGATTGGGATTCGGGATGGGAGGTGCTGCCTGTGGGGAAGGACATTCAGAAAGGTAGCAGAAAATGTGGATCTGTGCACGCCACAGGTGTTACAATGAAGAGGAAAGGTGGGGTGAAAGGATGAGACACGGTAGGGTGAAATAAACCATCCTGTCTGTAATTGTCGCCATGTGGCGCTGGATAAGGGAGCAAGGTATTGTGAGATGGTGGCAATGCCATGCGGCTGAGTTCGTAGATTGCAGTGATTTGATGATATGTAGAAAGGACCGATGGGGCCTCTTGCGCAGGGTTAGGTGCCTGATCGTCCGGGGTCCGGGAGGAGAGTTCTCGGGCCAGCGCATGAACGCGCTCATCATCTGGGGTAGAAGCATGCCCAGGGATCCACGACACAGCAACTGTTCGGTCAAGAGAGGTGGCTGTGGCAAGAATATGGTGCTACGCCCATTTGGTAGTGGCGGACGCGCCCTACGGCGCTGGATCTAGATGGCATAACGTACAAGGCATAAGACAATCTGGACGAAGTCTCCCTCCAGGAACTCACGGAGCCCTTTAATAGCCACTGGCACGCTGGGACGCTCCCATCTGCCTGGACTCATGCCAGCATGCGATTTATACCCAAGCCGGGCAAACCCCTCACTGACGGGGAATACGAACGACCCCGTCTGTCCTAACTGCGACCACGGAGTGTGTGCCACTCAGACACAGATCCTCTGCGGATGCGAGGGTAACCCCCCGCAAAAACATCACTGCTAGCTCAATCCGCGGAGGGTTGGATCCAACATCTTGCAAGACCAGACAACTCACAACTGGCGCTCATCACGTGGGCTCAAGACGTCGCCCCACCGAGGGGGGGGGGGGGGCACACTCGGCCGACCTGCCCTAGCTCCCAATCCTCAAGTGGAAAATAAAGTTTTTCTTTTTCTCTCAAATATCTGTCACCACCGACACGTACCTCAAAGTGCTATTGAGGTGGATCGATGGATGGAAACAACTTTTATTAGAGAAAAAAGAATCTTCCGGCGTGGTCCCCTACAAGTCCAGGTGTCCACGGGTCAGATAAAGCCCGATCCACCAGCCATATCTGGCCGGCGGGCTGAGCGGTCCGTAAAAATCAGCCTCCCAGGAAGAATCAGTGGCATTGGGGATGGGGGTACTGCTTGTGGGGAAGAACATTCCCAAAGGTAGTGGCTGGGACAAGAATACTGTGTGGCCGGCGTCTCCACGCCCATTAGGAAGTGGCGGCATACGGCCTGGGAATCTGTGCAAATTTCGGTTACGTTTTTGTCAATTGTGGAGTGCGCCAGCGCAAGTGCGATGACGGCTCCTTCCACCTCTGCAGGCGAATTAGTTCGGACAGTGGTGGCGGCCCCCACTGTGTCGTCTTCATATGCTGCGACTGCCATGAAAAATCCTATCAGAATTTCCTGCCACGTCGGCATAAAGGATATCGGGGTGGTTGCTGTATGTTTTGGCGTAATAGCTCGCTCGAGCGTGCCTCCTACCTCGATGGAGGCTAGCGCTCCTACTGCGCGGTAGGGCTTGTGATATATGTGATCCAGCGCGCAAATTGAAAGTTGGTTATCGGGGAAAGGAAATGGTGCAGTATACTATCTCACATATCGGCTGACGCCTAAACCGCGCCGTAAGGGAGCGCTCCGGAATAATTTAGACCACCTGGGAATCTAACGCGCACTGAAATCGCGCAGCACACCGGCGCCTTTACGTTTCGCCTCCATCGAAACGCTGCCGCTGCGGTTTGCACCGAGAAGTCAGAAAGCTACTGCGTCTTTGCTAAAATTTTTGTCAGCGCTTGTTTTTTCAAAACCGCCGAAGGACCCGGGTTCGAACCCGGCCATCGCAGCCGTGTATCTGCTGATTCGGTACGCAAAAGGCGTCTTCTTTCACTCGCAGCTACGTCACGAGGCTGAAAGTACTCCTAGACTAATATAGCACCATTTTTGACGACACCCTTGGCAAAGTAGAAGGGGATCAAGCTTCCTTATTTCTTAAGGAAAAACGTCCAAAGTTTCTCAAAGCTAGAAACATACCTTTCACACTCCGTTCAGCAGTGGAGGAAAAGCTGCGAAAGCTAGAGCAGATTGGCGTCATTACGCAAGTTTCTACTAGCGAGTTTGCAACACGTATCGTGCCGGTTGTTAAAAAGGACGGGACAATACGTGTGTGCGGAGATTACAAGCCGACTCTGAACCCTGTTTTAGGCGCAAAGCAGTACCCTCTCCCTAGGCTTGATGATATACTAGCTGCACTTGCCGGGGGGCGGTACTTTTCGAAGCTGGATCTAAACAGGGCCTACCAACAGGTGGAAATGTCGGAGTACTCTAAAAAGCTTCTCACGTTGAAAACGCATAAAGGGCTGTTTGCTGTGAGCAGGCTACCCTTCTGAGTCGCCTCAGCACCTGCGTTGTTTCAGCGTATTATGAATAACTTATTGAAGGGACTGCCAGGAGTAATATGTGATCAAGACATTCTTGTGAAAGGAGCTACTGCCGAATAGCACCTAAGAAATCTTGAAGCTGTGCTTCAAACACTAGCGCGAAAAGGCGTCCTAGTCAAGAGACAAAAATTCGAGTTTCTCAAGGAAAGCCTTCAATATCTTGGGCGTGTTATCAGTAAGACTGGCGTCAAACCAACCAACGAAAAAGTTGAAGCTCTCCTGAAAGCCCCGGCGCCTACTAACGTGGCACAGCTGCGTTCTTGATCTCATTCACTACTATGAGAAGTGTACGCCGCAACTGGCAACGCTCGCAAAACATTTCTACAGATTGTTACAGAAGGACGTCTCCTGGTCCTGGGACCGAAAATGCGAGGACTCCTTTCAAGCCATCAAAGCAGTGTTGTCATCAGCCGAAGTTCTTGCGCACTACGACCCGGAACTACACCTGCAGCTGTTGTGCGATGCGTGTGCGTACGGTCTGGGCGCCGTGTTTTCGCACGTTATGAATGTCAACACAGTAAAACCATTCGCTTACGCTTCCAGAATTCTATCAAAGGCAGAAGAGAATCATAGCCAGACAGAAAAGAAGGCGCTTTCCGTAATTTTTGGCATGAAGAAATTTCATTTCTAAACTTGTGGTCGGCAATTTACGTTAATCGCGGACCATAATGCACTGCAAACAATTCTTGGTCCAAAGAACGGCATCCCAGCGGTAGCTGCCGCAAGACTACAGCGGTGGGCTGTAACGCTTTCAGCTTACGAGTATAACCTTGCCTACCAAAAGTCAGCCAACAACGTGGACGCGGATAGTTTTTCGCGACTTCCGTTAGGACCAATGGACAGTGAGGACAACACGAATGAGACATTTCATGCACTTCGCTTGACATCTCTTCCTGTGACATGCAAAAAGATCGCTCGCCACACAGCTCATGATCCTATTCTCAGCTTAGTCTTGAACTTCACCAGAAAGGGTGGCTTTCACATATTGATAAATTGCTGAAACCCTACTTTGACAGACGCAGTGAACTGACTGTCCGCGAAGGATTCCTGATGCATGGAATGCGAGTGGTCGTGCCACCAAAGCTACACCATCCAGTTTTGGAAGAGCCACACCAGGGACAGCCAGGTATCGTACGAAGCAAGGAACTCGCCCGAAGCTACGTATGATGGCCATCCGAGGACAAAGACCTCGAAAATCAAGTGAGACACTCATGCCATGTCTGCAGCAGCGCAACATGCCACAAAAGGCGCAATTGCACCTGTGGTCGTGGCTTACGCGTCCATGGTCACGTGTCCATATTGACTTTGCGGGCCCATTCCGTAATCGTATGCTGCTAGTGGCTGTAGACGCGCATTCAAAAAAAAATTGGACGACGCTTAAGCTTCCTATTTAAGAATGAGACTCTACAGCGTGTTGCAGCGTTTCCAAGGAGTGCACGGAACGCCATCGGCCGTTCGGCGCGACGCGTGGCCGGTCGGACAATTTAGGGAAGGGACGCCTGTCTCGCATATCTCGGTGGGCACCAGAACCGGGCCGTAAAGGAAGGAAAACGAAATGACAATTGGATTTAAAGAAAGGAAATGACGCCTGTCTCACAATTCTCGCTGGACACCCGTACCGCGCCGTAAAGGAAGGAAAATCCCTTCCCTTACGGCGCGGTTCAGGTGTCCACCCAGATGTGCCATTTTTCGCTCACAGCCACCGCCGCCGATGACACTGGCTTTTCTGCAACACGAGCTCCTTAACGCTGTCGCATTAAAATGGCCAGAGGTGTACGTCATGACATGTGCGTCCGCGCAATGTACCATAACAAGATTACGAGATTTGTTCTCTGGATACGACGCGCCGGAGACAGTTGTAACTGATAACGGTGCACAGTTCATATCGTCAGAGCTCAAAGCGTTCATGAAAGAGGACGCCTTTCGCCAAGTTTTCACTTCTGCCTGCCACCCGAGCAGCAATAGACTGGCTGAAAGGTTTGTGCAGACGGTAAAGAGCGCCTTACGCAAAGGCCCAGAAACAGAAACAAACGTTATCCAAATTCTTGATGGCATGTCGGAACACATGGCATGCGACGACACTTGAGACACCGCCTTACCTTTTCCTTTGGTCGGCAGCTGCGCACTCGTTTGGACGCTTTAAAGCTCGCCCTGTCGCGTACAGTCAGCGCAAGCCAGTTCCAGCATGCGACGTTGCGAAGTGCTGATCATACTGTGTTTCAAGTGGATGAACAAGTTTTGGTGCGCAATTTCAGGAGTGGACCAAGATGGCTCCACGCAACAATCCTGCAGCGCACTGGGCCAGTGTCGTACGAGGTCAAGGTGCAGACACCAAACAGATCGTGCGCGTGGAGGCGACACGAGAACCATTTGCTACGAGCCTCGCCTGTGACGACGGCGTCCCCGTTTGCGTGGGAGAGGACACCGACATCTGTTATGCAGAACTTTCAGATTGTCCGCCACATCAACCTCTCTCTCTCTGCAACTAGCCCTGCACCCGTGGTCAGCGGAAACATCCCTACGAGGCGGTACCCTCAACGAGTCAGGAAGCCGCCTGACAGATACCAGCCATTGTGATCCTCCAAGTTGCGGTGCAGGAAGTGATGCGTGCCGCCGGAGTGTTACCGGCGTGATAAGTGACGCGCCTAATGGCGTCGGCAGTGGCTCTACAAAAATCGAGCGCCTGCATGAGCTCAGCCAGAAAGCATCCCGGCTGTAGGCCAGTAAAGTACTACGCAGCCTTCTTATCGCTTCTTTCTTGCCGGGACCCGCGAACACCACAACCTGATGTGCGCTAATGGTGTTGGTAGTGGTTTTATTAAAAATAATAGTAAAAAGGAAGGAATAGATTTTTGCTAGCCCGGCATCTGCCATCGATACTGAAGCACCTGAGCTGGGGCAGCAGAAATAAAGTATAGCAGGCAGAATGGAGAAATGAAATGAAAGGGGTGAGGGGACAGGAAGAGAGGATAGGGGGAGAAGTAATATGTACAAACTATTTACACAATAAGAAATGTGGCCAGGTTGTGCGCGTGATTAGTTCATTTTAGAGGAATTAAACCACACTCGCGCACAGCACTGTGTTGGTTAACACTGAAGTGGGGCGTGCGCTAATGGATAAAAACAGTTTCGCGAAACTTTACGAATGGCTGACGTTACGGGTGCGCTTAATCTATGTAAATAATGAGCACACAATCAATATGTTTATATCTGAAGCCACCTTTGTGTTTCGGGTTATCATACGCACAATAAAGCTAAACAGCAGAAGCTTGGTAGCTTGGAAAAGTTTTGAAATATTAATACAAAGCTACAGCACTTAAACGCTGTGCGTTTCTCCAACAAACTGTGATGTGTCTTTATTCGCTGTAAAGTAGGGCTACAAATGAATTCCTGATAGAGGCGTTTTGATTTGAGCGAGAATACTATAGTTAATAAGTATGTGATAAGTCGTTAGGCATCAGGTAGGTTTTGCTAGGAATGAACTCTTTGTGGGGCTTACAGTACCGTGAAACGAAGGATGTTAAGGAGCCTCGCCAGAAAACGAACTGGCATTTCTAAGCCCATGCATTTGAACCCAGGAGTGGAAAAAATGTGCTATTGCTGGTCTAAAACAATGGAGCGTATGAAAACCTATGTTTTGCATATATGCGCATTGACAGAACGCGGAAGTTAAAAAGCGAGAGCCTGCTAGCGTTAGCGGGAAAGTTATGTTGGCGATAAACTGCTAGGACTACTGTCCCATGGAATAAACCATTCAGTGAAAAATACTATCCAGGCACAACGGCGGAACTTCGAGGTTAGTGTATCCGCCTCCTATAAGGGAGGTGCACGGTTCTATCCTCAGTGCCGCCCAGTACCCACAGCTTTCTGAAAGGTACTAGCTTTCTCCTGGCCTGGTGCTCGGCATGCCTAGGGTTAATTGCTTGGACTTGGTCTTTGACCCCAACTTATGTAGATGAAAACGTGGTTTTTGAGGCTTCTTGTTTCTTTACAACCAACTCATCATCTATAATAACACCCAAGAAATAAAAGTTAAATGACCAGTATTATTTATTGTTTATTGAAACATTAAGGTTCATTATATGTCCATATTTATCTATAACTAAAAGCTCGAAAACAACTACTTGCAGTTACTTAAACAACTAAAGTTCTATTCAACTCGCAAATATACCCCATTCAATAAACATTATACCTAACTACAGTAGTATACTACTGTTAGTGGGAGGCACAGTGGCCCTTCTGGCATGTTACTTTAATGTTAAACGTCAAATTGGTTAAAGGAGCAGTGACGTCCGCAACAATGAAGAAATTCGACAAAATGGCAGACCAGTAAATTGCGAAGAGCCTACGGCCATGCGGATTCGTTATATGCTGCAGCCCGAGCTCACCGAGAGCGCTGGCGTAGCCTGTGTCGTGATCAAGAAGAGCTATAACTGGCGACGCTCGCACTGCTTGAGGGCTTTGTTCCCACGTAGCCCCTGCCAAATGTATACAGGCTAAGGGGTTTGCTTCTAAACCGCTTACCAGGGCTCCATAGCACATCTAGCAGGTCAAAGATTGGGACGAATGAGGACGCGAAGCCATTCTTCTTTCGAGAGATTGCGGTCGCTGAGGGTGCTTAACGAAACACACTGCAGGCCTCAGAAACAAACTCCTTGGCTGTATACTTTTGACTGGGGGCGCACGTACTGTAGCCTGTGTTGCGAACGATGACCGTCACGCAGCTATAACATTGAATAGGTAAATGCTCACGGAGTATGTCTAACAGGCGTATGTACACGCAGTGGGATTGAAGATACAGTCTTGTCAGGCTATGATTTGCGTCCTCAGTTGCGCACACGCCACGACTTACGATGGACAGAAAACGGCGTGATCAACTGCATTATCATTCCTTATCAGTATCGCTGGTTCTTTTGTGAGAGCAGCTTAATTATTAAAATATCGAATCAAATGCGCGAAAAATGTCAGAATCTTTTTATTCCCGAGAGAAAAGTTTCGAAGCACACTGAGAACCGACTGTTGCCAAATGAGTTGTTTCTTGCAGTATAATTTCAACTGCCGCAAAAAATGCCGCCTTCAAGAGTTATCGCAATCTTGGCTTTAGTCTGTCCGTTCGCAGTTAGAAACAGGAACATACAGATTGCACTAATGCAGAATGATTTATTAGGGAGGCTCCACAGGGTTTCTTACGTTCGGCTCGCTGCACGAGGACGTGCCAAAAGCATACCCTTTATCTACTGAGTATCTGACTAGAGCAAATCAAATCATTTATAAAGTGGTACGAACAAGGAGAATAGTGTAGCCTCCCAGGCATGGGAAATTATATCCTCCTAGGGCAGCACCGTCGACATTCTGCCTCTGTTGTATAAAATGTGCCTTTGCAGCGGTCGGAAGAAACCGCGTAACAGCCGCTTCTGTCACTGGTAGGGAAGTAAACTCGGCGTAGCGGAGAATCCCTCTCCTGCTTCGTCTTGGAGGATATGCAGACCGGCTCGAAGCAAACTCCCCAGCAGTTCTTCTGGCCCGCAGCGGTGGATAGAAGACCTGAAAGCGTTAAAGGAAACGGCTTTAACAAATGTGAATGTTAGCCTTCTGTCACGACTATAGCTCATAACCTTGACGTACTTTGCACTGTCATATAGCTTAGATATTATTGAACCTTGACACAAATACCAGTGTGATAATCGTGGTCGGGTTATGTTTCTAACTGCGACACTGATATGATCGCATGCCTCAAAAATTGCATTGTTGCTGATAGTCGGATTTCAGTGGAGATAAAAATTTATACGTACTTCGCGTCTGCTACTACACGCGTGGCGGCCTGCCGAGCCAAATTGTGATCGAGAGATTTAAAAATATATTGCATCTGACAGATCTGGCTTGCCAGTCGGTCTCCAATTAAAAAGTGTTATGTGCGCCGATGTGGGCCGGGAGAGAGGACACGCTAAGGGCCGAGCTCAGACCAGCAATGGCAGTCGGAGTTTTGTGGTGGTGATCATCCCCTGCGATGTCTCGTGTAAGAAGCTGGCTTATTAAGGCAACAACATACTGTTCTACGGGACTTTAGACAGCGGGGTATCCCCGTTCCCCATTTGGGGGGGGGGGGGGGGTCTCCTTTGAAGCGGATGCGGCACGGGATCAGTGCGAGGATCTTATTGATTTGCTCACTTAGACCGATGCTGAAAAATATATGAAAGCAAGGATTTTCATACACAAGGCATTAGCAGAGATAGCACCAGGTCGACACTTGACTAGGCGTGCATGCTAATGGGTGACAAAGCTTTTCAAGTTGCATTATCATTCACTGAAGTGTTATTTTGAGGGCCAGTTTCTGTAAATGGCCGCATCTGCATGAACCTCTTCTTTAATGAGAACGGGTCTGGGTGATTAATGAGTAACGAAGGAGAGTGGGAAATATCTGGCCGATTATTTCAGGTAGCCTAAGGTTGCGCTGTGCATGCTTGGGCACGCGCGGTGTGGTAAAATGATCGGCGCTCTATCAGACCGAAGAAGGCCAGTTTTGGTGCTTTGAAGGACATTCTCCTTATTGCCACGAAGATTCTGATAAAAGCCGCACAATCTATATCGATGTGGTTAAGGATATTATCTTCAGTAGTTCTAAAATATTGTATATTTTGTATTGTGTCCACATTTCTAAGATATGCATAGCCTAAGCGGTGTGCTTCTAAGACCTGTAGCGGGGCTCTTGTAACCACCGTGGAAGTCTTGAGCCCGTAACTGGCGAAGACGAAAGTTCTCACTTTCAAGAAATTTTGAACGCTGGCTCTGGAAAACGAGCCACACTGTATGCACACAAGCAAACCAGCTGGGCTGTATATTTATGTTATTACAGACAATGCGTGATATCAGACAGCGCTTGTGGCAGCTTACGCACAGAGCTGCTGCGGTTCGTCTGGGGAAAGGCAAAAAGAAGAAGCGTTTCAATGTATTTCTCCACTTCGGCAGAGAGCACCCTTTAAAGCTGGCACGATTGTAGGCGATCTGGACAGAATTTTCATTTGACAGTATCTCAATAGAGATATCTCTTACGCATCATATACACATTGCTCCGACAGCGATGATGTGGCATTGAAAGCTGTATAAGGGACTTCGCATAATTGGAATCGGGGCAATTTAGCACAAGGGTGCAGTGTTGCCGCAAAGCGTTGTGACCATTCTAAATGCCAGTTTTTTTCTGTTAAATATGAAACCATAGTGGTTCAAAGTTTAATCACTTTGAGACGAATAGTGGAAGATCATACATGTAAATAGTGAAAAGTAATGTGCCAAAAATAGAACCCTGAGGAACCCCTTGATTAACGGTGTTAATTTCACAGGAGACACTTTTGAAATGAACTTTATGTTGCCAGTTGAATAAGCAAGTTTTCAGAAATGTTAATCCCAGAGCAGATAAGCCGTATGCTGCTAATTGAATAGAGAGGATAATGTAATTAACAGTGTCGAGCGCCTTCGTGAAATATAATGATCCAGAACCGACAATAATATCCTCATCGTAAACTGCTTTTGCCCTTCGGAACTGTTAAACACTACACTATACTTCTGGAAAATAACATTTAGTCCCCCGCTCTACAGTACCTGTCTAGGTTCTTGGTCATGCTTTGCACTTCGTCCCTGCGTTGCTTGCCCTGGCAATGTCATGAGCAAATCACTCAATTCCGATGAATTTCCTTTATTTTTGAAGCAAAAGCTTCACTACGCAACCTCGTGCTTCGTTCGCTGTGTGCCTAATTTTAACTTTCAGCTGATTTAGAGGTCAAACGATGAAAAAGAGAAAAGGAAATTGAATCAATATCCATGACCGTGAGTCCAACCCGCGGCAGCGTGAACAGATCCCTTTTAAGGGACGCGCAGCGATACCACTAGGCTATCACTGCTTTTGCTTCTGTCTTTATTAAGCTATCGCCGCGGCCAACACGCCTCGTGTTAAACTGGACTCTGCACTCTCGCGCTGTGCATTGAAGAGAATCTTCTTAATCAACTGCCATCTGCTCCGTACCGCGGCACTGCCTGCTCACCGTAGTCTTCTACACAGTACAAATCCGTGCGTTGCTCTGATTCGAATGTAGTTACCATTCTCTGCAGTTTTTTCTCGCTCTTTTCTTTAGGTTCTAACTCGGACGCATTGTAGCAGCCTCTTTGCAACCTCTATAAATACTGGTCTGAAACAACACCGGTCTGAAGCGTGCGTGTCTGTCCGCTCCATAAGCATATAACTTCAAATTCATGGTGGCTTCATCTCCACTGTTATGTATTAACCAGGCGTTTCAGAGAACCCCGCCACTAGTTTTGTTAAATAGGGATTTTGAGGTAAAGGGATGCTTTCTTTGGCATAGTAATAACAGTGTAGGCGAAAATGAAAACAGGCGAATCATGTTAACAAGAGATTAAATAAAATATTATCGTTAACTTTTATTTGTTACCAACAGGTACCTAATTACAATTAATAGATGTTAGATTTTGCTTAATCACTTCACTACTTAGCATGATTCGCCTGTTCTTAGACGTCCGCAAAACTGGTATTACTATGTCACAAAGAGCTTCTCATTTTTTCAAAACCCATATTTTTAAGAATCAACGGCGGGCTGCCTTTGAAAAACGTCACGCCCACCATATCACGCCCAGCTACGTTTGCGTTACGCCCCTGTGAATCAGATCAACTACCCCTTACGTTTTTATAGAAGTGCTGGTTCCGTACATATACAAATAATTCTCCGCGTGCATGCATGTGTATGTGTGTTGTGTACAATTTTCATATACCCGAAAACGTTTTAACGTGCAGCTATTTCTTTTGAAAGACTGCGTATTTTATAGCTGTCGATTTGAGAGAACTCACCCAAAATCACAATTCCAAGGAGTAGAAAGCAGCAGCGCCACATTCCTTGGGATAACACAGCGTTTCTACTCATCTGCAAAGAGCAAGTATTTGTTTTGAAAAAAAAATTGCCACCAGTAGTCGAGAAAAACCAAGAGTAATGATGCTGAACTTTAGTGTTTTATACTTTGATTTCACCGCAAGAGCATAGTCCAGGCGTTTTACAGTCGAATAGCAAACACTTTTCTTGGCAACTCGAAAGGGGTCCTCTCTGCAGGATTAATCATAGAAAACAATAAAAGAGTACCAGTGTCCAAAGATGCTGTTGCATTCCTTTGATATTAAGGTATGCTATGTTAGGGTGCTATTGAAACTGACTGAATAACCAACGTCTACTTGGAAGTGCATCTAAAACAGTGCTTTTCGTCCGCAGCCTTTTTTGATACGTGGAAAATTGCAATTTTGAAATGGAGTGCATTGAAGCAGCTTATTTCACATGTCAGCGTGACGTTGGCCTGCTGTATGGATACCTACCTGCTCTGTTGTATATTTTATATCGTTACGACACTGGGTTGGCTTTACTTTTGCGTTCTCCTGAAGACTGGTATACCCTGCCAATTTCCCATGACTTTTTTGCATTCTAAATTGAAGTGCGCCTTGATTACTAAAACCAGTAAGAGAAGAAATGTAGCTAGGCTCCAAAATCCTTCTTGCTCCCTCAAATGGCTCGAAAAAAAAACGCCAATGAGACACAGCCAGAAGTTCTCATGTTGAAAATGTCGCCGTGAAGAATGCAACCATCAAACGTACAGCGTTCCGGGTGGTGTCATACGCGTGTATCTGCAGGTGCAGTGTGTGTGTTTCGTTGTCAGTGCACCCAGGACCAGTGATGCTTTAACATTCCCACAAATTAACAGGCTGAAGTGTCTGTGCCAATTTTTTTAGTTTTAATAGCGGAAGCTCTACTCCTGCAATGCAAAACCGCAATCTTATGTCGCACTGAAGAATTGCATTCAAGTGGCGGAGCGGGGAGAAAGCTTAGCGATGTAAACCCTTGAGCTCTTCTGGAGCATCGCCACTAAAAGAAGAGACCTCAAGGAGAAAAACAAACTTTTCTAGAAATACGTAATAAATAGAATAAGTTTGGCGACGTCTTGCCTCGACATCAATGCCGGAGAGAAAGATAAACTAGACTCCATTATTCGGAGATACGTTAAGAAGGCGCTAGGACTGCCCATGGGCACCTCACCTAGTGACTCCTGTACCTCGGGGTGCACAACAGGTAGGCAGAATTGGCGGAGGCAGCGCGAGTCTCCCAGTTAGAGAGACTAAGTACTGCAGAGATTGGCAGGGTGACCCTTGCAAAACTGGGACTCAAGCCAGACAGAGGGATGCAAAGCAAATCCGAAATTAGTAAGGAAAGGAAGAACGCCTTGGCAATCCCCCCGTTCTCTAGAAATATGCACACAGAACTTAACGTAGAAAGAAGGGCCAAACAGGCCGAAGCTCTACAGCGAAGGTTCGAAAATATAGAAGCGAAGGAAGTTGCATGTGTCAATGGGGCGAGTGGGAGAACGGGTGCAGCGGTAGCCTCGGTAGTCGATGGCCGAGGGGCGCCGATACCCGCGGCAGCCATCCGAGGCCACAACATGGAGACTGCGGAGGTAGTTGCGCTCGCTTGCGTAGGAACGGAAGCCAAGTTAATAATTAGCAACAGCAAAGTTGCCATCCAAAATTTTAGAAAGGGGGTAGGTAGGTAGGTTGGTAGGGTTGGGTTAGGTTAGGCTAGGTTAAGTTAGATAGGTACGGTTAGGTTAGGTTAGGTTAGGGTAGGGTGGGGTAGGGTAGGGTAGGCATGCAGGCAGGCAGGAAGGAAGGAACGAAGGAATGAAGGAAAGAAGGAAGGATAACTTTAGCTCTAGCCCAAGTCTTTTATGCGGTTCAGATGAGGATATCGCCGGAAGCGGCCAAAATCTTCACCCAAAGAACGCTGAATATGAATAGAGATGCTCAGTGGGTAATTACGGGAATGAAGATTTCCAGTGATCATATGGTCTTAAGGCATCCCCATCGGATGTCTAAAAGGGGCTTCACATCACCCCATCGGTTGTTCTTAAGGTCAAAGGTCTACCCGAAGGCCACCCATTGCCAAATGTAAACTAAACGTTATAGATTAAGGTCAGGGGACAAGGGTTCGACGCCACAACTGTACCACATATTGCCGCAAATATTTGCAGTGTTTGTTCGTTTTTCAAATCTGCCGCCGCACCACTTTATCGCTTTGTTTGCGACGCAAGACGCGACTAGATTTATCTCGACTGATCGCAGCCAGGCAGAGCTGATTCTAGGTTGTTCCGGAATGTTCTAGTAACTTTGCACGCTTTATCTCGAAAGTTCGCTATCAGCTTTAAATTGAGCACGGCCGACAGCGGCGGGCATTCTGTTCGACGACCGCCGAGCACGCTAGTCGCTTCGCCGCCGCCGAGTGATTCTGTCCATTTTGGATGCAAGTCGGCCCAATAAACTGTTTTCTTTTAGAAGACCCTTTTGTCCGCCTTCATCGCTGCTTCGACTGCCGTCACTACTACGTAACAATATGGTCATACCCTGCTGACGTGAACGGGGCTGAATTCGTTCAAGGTCATTCTCCGACCTACGCGACGACTGCTTTACCTAGCTTAGTGAAATCGCTTCAAAAAGTGGTTTAATAATAATAATAATTCAAAAAATTGTTTGAATCAATCGTCGTGCCTCGGCGAAGATGGGGCACGTGGAGCCAGCGGCGTTCGCTTGCCTTCGCAACTGCTTCGGACAATGTGATTCAATGCTCAACTAGAAGTTCCGCTGAACCACGTGACTCGTCGTTCATCTCATAAGATAATAGAAATGGCTGCGGCTTAGCTTAGCTAACCCTGGTTGTGCAAGCCAAATCTTGCATAACCACGTGGTTCGTTGTGCGTTCTGCACTGCGAGAAATCACTCCCAGCGGCTTGAAAGTATCCATGGCGGCTGCTTCTAAGGCTAGTCGCCGTCTTTCGGCGCCTTTCGCTCGCCGCCGAGCCCGGCGCTGCTCCCGCTCTTCATCGGTTTCGGCTGCCCGTTTAGCGGTTATACGCTCTCTATTGATTGTTAAATCCCACGCACGGTTGGCAATGTCGGCCGGATGATCAGACTCGGCCCGACGTCTGCGAGTGCCCTCTCTCGAGGACGTCGGTTCCGGCTGACTTGCCTCGTCCATAGGGAGACACAGGATAGGCAGCGCGAAGCGCCCGCGTCGACGGCGGAGCGCGCGGCTGCAGTTGCTGCAAGTCACGTGGCATGTGATGTGGTTACGTGCGCAGCTCAGCTCCTCCTGTGGAAGGTTATTCAAGCAGACACAGCAAAATCAGCGCCGCTAGGCTAGAAAAGCTTTCACTTTAGGAGCGCGAAGCGTTTCTTAACGTTCGCAGATAGCCATGGAAGAGTGGCGAGCTGGAACCAGTGCTGGCTGTTTGAATCTGGTGATTCTTATGACGTCGACATGGTTCGTTTGCGAAGCATAGATCGAAGCAACGTGGTAAGGTTGAATCAGAATGCAAAGAACAACGAGACACTCGTCTGGAGAAGGAGCGGCAGCAGCGTTGTGGACGATGACAGAGGGAGTTGGTAGCGCATGCTGCCGTTGCCTCCGCTTTGAAGTGAACCACAGTCTGAGGAAGCAATCTACTCCACAGCCCACAAGACAGTCTTCTCTTCGATCAAGCAACAACGAAGTCATGTCATTGATATGCAATTAACTTAAACCGCAGCAAACCATTTCTGGCATGCTTATTCGAGCTTCCTCTCTATAAACTATGTTCAGCCGAGTTGAACACCAGCCAATATTTATTGCGATATCGTTAAGAAGCTAGTGTTTCAGAAAAAATGGTGTCGGCGTTGTGGGCAGCTGATCTTGGCGCTGCCACACGAAACACGAGAATCTCCAAATAAAAAAAATCTTGTGGATATACAGAGAATCGAGCCAAGGTCTTCCAGATTGCGAGGTGAGGACACGCAGAACACGTTAAAAATGCTCTTTTTTGTCTTTATTGCCTGTTTGGACTGTTTGCAAGAGGTCACAAACAGGTTATGTTTTGCACTGCACTCGCAAATATCAGGAGCGGAGATGCGTTTCACTCAGACCGCACATCTTCAGATCGCGCATCTTCATTGCAATGTCGTGCAGTCATCCTGCTTCGCCAAATACCGTGCAGGAGGAGAAGGAGGAATACATCGTATTTATAAAGATCCTCCTCAACGTTCAGGAATTACATCCCAAACGGCCTCAATGCTGAGCCTTTCATTATTGTCCACTGGAGCGCTTCCCAAAAGAGCAGCACATCCCAGCAATCAATAAAAACGTGTTCTCTTGACTCTAGTTTGTGACACAACAAGCAGTAAGCACCTCATGGTTAAAACAATCTCTTCCCCTCCATCCCTGTTTTAACCGGACCGGCAACGTAGCAGTGTGCAACATAAGGAAAACGTATTCACACTGACTGGCACTTCCATCTTCTGTACTCTTTTTAAAACATTTAATCATTGGCCTCCACTTCACAGAGATCACAATGGCTCGTGGAAGACACAGTCAAGCAAATCTTTTAGCAGTTTCTTGCGCGTGACATTTCAAAAGTATTCCAAACGGGAGCGAGCATTTAGAATCCGGAAAGCAAATACTATTTCTTTCAAAAATAGACTTGCACTGTATCGCATCCCGTCGACGGTGGAAATAACATAGCTTGGGAAGGCCGAAGAAAGCCTCACTTGAATAAAACCCCCCAGTAAATGGTCGCGTTGATCCCGAAGAAACATAAATCTTGACAGTATCTGCCTCAAGTGTGATGTGGCAAGGAAAGAGCCCTTTTTCTCAAACGCCGAAATAAATTGTCACGTTTAGTTCTCTCCCATGAGGAGCGCCAAACAAAAGCTGCGAAGAGACGATGAAACTTTTAAATGGTAAGTATAGAACACGAAAGGACCTGACACATATAGGACACTTTTGAAACCAGGTATACATTACAAATATTTGCGCGCGAATGTAGACAGTTCTTTTGCCTGCCTTTATTGTGTACGCGTGGACAGTTTTTCAGTTATCTCCTTCGAAATCTCATCGTTGTCTCGATACCTGTCGAGAGGAACACCTAGGTACTTGTAATTAGAATGGATATGTGCCCGTTTCACACTTGCATGAAACAAAGGCGCTGATGCCAAGTTTCCACGTCAAAGGCCCGCTCATTTATTCAGATTTACAACTCTAATAGTTACATAAACAAAACCTGCGAACAACCGACATCGCACGCTGTATTCAGCTCTGGTCGCTACAAAAAATTGCCACATCAGCAACATTAGCCGATACTTTAATTTCACATGCTTGAAGTTCTAAACCACGAGTACAGCAGTTATTTATTACATTCCGGCTAAGTGGCTCTAGGTACAGAGCGAAAAGTTGCGGTGACAATGGGCAGCCCTGTCGCTCGGATGCTCTAACGACAATTCTAACTGTGAGCTCTCGGTTAACAACCAGATTCTTGGTATAGTTACTATAAGCTACTTTAACTTTTGTTAAAATTACTTCTCAAACACAAACATGTTCGACGATTTTAAGCGGAGGGTCATAACATATATTGTCAAAGACCTTTAAATCAATTTGCAACAATGCCACTCGCCTAAAGTCGGCGTCACAGCACCCCAGTATGCTGCGAGTAACGTGAACTATCGAGAAAATGGTCCGCCCATGAATTTCACAGGTCTGGTGGGGGAGCAAGCCAGATATTTACATCTGACTGCAAACGTGTGACTAATACTCTAGTTAAAATTTTATAATCAACATTGGTCTTACCAGCCGATAACGAGTTACTTGCTTAAGCTTAGCAGGATTGTCAGTTTCCGTTATAAGTACAGTATGTGCACGGGAAAACGACGGTGGTAAAATACCTATTCTAAATGACTCGTCATAAACGCGTTGTAGAGTGAGCGCAGTTTCATGCTTGAACGCCTTATAGAATTCCGCTGTTATCCCCTCAAAACCTGGCGATTTCTTCAAGTGGAGCTCATAAATTGGCGTATCCCAATTCTGCCGTTGAAAAGTCGTCAGACAGGATATCAATGTCTTCACTGGTCAGTCAGGGTGAGAGACAAAAATTAAGCCTGGCCGGCCTATACATCCGCCGATTTGGAAGCGAACAAATCGTGATTATACTGACTGAAAGCCTTCCTTATCACCCACTAATCGTACGCCATATTACCTTTGTTTTCCATTTCTATATATCTTTCCCTCTAGCGTATGTTTTTCCGCCGTCAAATTCCGCCTACTGAGCCATGAAGCAATCAGCCATCAAGCGATATGTTCGTGCACGGACTGCAGCTCTCTGAAACCTTGTCTCATCGACAACCTGAAACGTGGCTTTAACTTCGCTGATACGATCAGTATATAGTAAATTGAAAATTGTTTTTTGGGGAAAGAAAATGGCGGAGTATCCGTCTCACATATTGGTGACACCTGGCCCGCGCCCTAAGAGAAGGGAGAGATGGAGTGAAAGAAGAAAGGAAGAAAGAGGTGCCGTAGTGGAGGGCTCTGGAATAATTTAGCCCACCTGGGGATCTTTAACGTGCACTGATATCGCACAGCACGCGGGCGACTTAGCGTTTTCCCTCCATAAAAACGTAGCCGCCGCGGTCGGGTTCCAACCCGGGAACTCCGGATCAGTAGCCGAGCGCCCTAACCACTGAGCCACCGCAGTTCTGGAGCTCTCTTTTCATCTATAATAAATTCTTTGAAAACCCGGTTGTTGGGGAAAGGGAATGGCGCAGTATCTGTCACATCTGGTGTGACACCTGAACCGCGCAGTGAGGGAATCGATAAAGGAGATATTGAAACAAGAATGGAAGAAAGGGGTGATATAGTGGACGGTTCTGGAATAATTTAGACCACTTTGGGATCTTTCACGTGCACTGACACCGCACAGCTCACGGGCGCCTTAGCGTTTTACCTCCATCGAAACGCGGCCGCCGTGGTCGGGTTCGAACCCAGGAACTCCGAATCAGCAGCCTAGCGCCCTAGCCACTGTGCCACCGCGGTCAGTATATAGTCCTGGACCTCTCTGTTCATCTATAATAAATTCTTTAAAAACCTGGTTGTTGGAGAAAGGGAATGGCGCAGTATCTGTCACACCTCGTCTGACACCTGAACCGCGCAGTGAGGGAAGCGATAAAGGAGATATTGAAACAAGAAAGGAAGAAAGAGGTGCCGCAGTGGAGGGCTCCGGAATAATTCAGACCACTTGGGGATCTTTAACGTGCACTGACATCGTACAGCTCACGGGCGCCTTGGCGTTTCACCTCCATCGAAACGCGGCCTCCGCGGTCGGCTTGTGACCGTGTTCGGATGAGTTTGAGTTTATGGAGTTATACGTTCCAAAGCGACTCAGGCTATGAGCGACGCCGTAATGCAGGGATTCGGTAATTTAAGCGACCTGGGGTTCTTTAACCTGCACGTATATCGCACAGGGGTTGTGGATTTTAATTTTTAGGACCGGCAGACGAAACCTTTGAAAACATCAACTGGTTGGAACGAGGAGCACCGTGATAGCCTGAAATATTTGCCCCTGCGGGCGGCAGCGTCGGTGCAACCCTTCGCGGTCCCTTCGGGCCACAAACGAATAGCAGCGGTGACCGGATCTGTGTGCGTCATGTTATTGCATAGATGTGAATCATTGTGATATCATGGAAGCCGTAGCACCCGAGCGTCTGTGATGGTCGCATCTGTGTGCACTTGCGGAAAAGAGTGAAAATTGGTTTTGGAGGAAAGGAAATGCCTCACATATATCAATAGACACGCGAACCGCGCCGTAAGGGAAGGGCCGCCGCGGTGGCTAAGTGGTAAGTGCGCTCGACTACTGAGTCGGAGCACCCCGGTTCGATCCCGGCCGCGGCGACCGTGTTTCGATGGAGGTGACGCGCAAAGGTGGTCGAGATTATTCCGGAGCCCTTCATAACGGCACCTGTTTCCTCGTTTCTTCTCCTAGTCCCTATTTTATCTTTTCTCTTGCGGCGCGGTCAAGGTGTCCACCGATATATGCGACGTACAGCGCTCGACTACTGATACGGAGTTCCCGGGTTCGAACCCGACCGCGGCGGCTGCGTTTTTATGGAGGAAAAACGCTAAGGCGCCCGTGTGCTGTGCGATGTCAGTGCACGTTAAAGATCCCCAGGTGGTCGAAATTATGCCGGAGCCCTCCACTACGGCACCTATTCTTCCTTTCTTCTTTCACTCCCTCCTTTATCCCTTCCCTTACGGCGCGGTTTAGGTGTCCAAAGATATATGAGACAGATACTGCGCCATTTCCTTTCCCCAAAAAAACCAATTATTATTATTATTATTATTTCCCCCCAATACCGATTTTCAATTCAAACGCAAAGGCGCCCGTGTGCTGTACGATATCAGCGCACGTTAAAGATGCCTAGGTGCTCGAAATTATTCCGGAGCTTTGCATTAGGGCACCTCTTTATTTCTTCTCTCGTGGCGAGTGAATGCGAAGCCAACGGAGACGCAGACCTCCATTATGACCGGTTTTTCTGTAGTTTTTCTTTCACTACAAACTTTATCCTTACCATCACACCGTAACTGAGGTGTCCACCCACATGTGAGACAACTGCTGCGTCTTTCCTTTCCTCTAATATCACAATCCCAATGGAGAGGCACAAATGCCAAATCAGGGAGCAGCGTCACTGCAGCCCGTTCGTGATCTCTACAGGAGGCGGATGGGCTGTTTTGAGAGGCCCTCTAGAGACTCCGAACGATTTGTACAAGGAGAAAGGAGTCGCGCTGAACGAGCGATGGAGTTCCGTTCCCTTCCGTGGACTCCCTGGCAGCGCTGAAACAGGATGCCGCAATCCACTCTTGAAGTCGAAGCTTAAGCGTCCTCCAATTCGTTAAAGACCGTTAGCTCGTACCCGCCGTGGTGGCTCATTTGCTAAGGCACAGGTCTAAGTACCCGGTTGCGAACCCGAACGCGGCGGCCGCGTTTCGATGGAGGTGAAACGCAAAAGGCGCCCCTATGCTGTGCGATGTCGGAGCACGTTATAGGCCCCCAGGTGGTCGAAATTATTCCAGAGCTGAGCGCCAGGTGGCTGCCGGAGCACACGGACGCGTCTCACGTCAGCTCCGGAGTTTTCGACTGTTTTGAGCGGTGTTTTGACTCTTCATGGACTGAAACTGCTGCAAACGGTTCGTGAAGGCATTGCGCACCATTTTCGTCAACTTTTCGGGATTTCCGAGTCCGAATTTTGTGCTTGACACGGAGCGACAGACGCTTTGCTGGGCCTCGCAGTAGGCCTAGCTGGAACCTGCCGCGCCTAGGCTAGGCTAGGCCTAGCCTCACAGTGTGCACATGGCTTCACCAGACGCCGAGCCTGCCTGCAGCACCAGGGTATACAAAGTCGGCGGAGAAGCAATCTCGCCTGAAGAATTCGCCGCGGATCCTAGACGGACCAGGGCTCTCACAGCCCGTAAACTGGCGCAATCAGCACCGCTCCACGAACCCGCCACCTCGAGCTCGCCTCTCAGGCCTTCGGACGGACACGCCACTGTCCCAGCCCAAGCAATTGAGGGAAGTCTCCTCCACCAAGTATAAAGCATCAGGCTCCGCTACCCAAGCTACCCGCCTCAGACCTGAAAATCATCTACCGCCTGAGTAGGGGCCTAGGTCTCCGCAAACACAATGGGGGCTACATCCTATCCCTCTTATGCACCGCCCTGAAACTCCCTATAGAGGCAGTACGTCAACAAGACGCCATACGCATAAATCCTCGAAACAGCTCCTTCACCATCAGTACCCCATCAGAGAACAGAGCGGAACGCTACGTTACGCTACAGTCTCTTCAAATCTCCAACTCCAACATGATCTACCCATTAAAGGGCTACATCGCCCAGCCAGACAACAGCATTCGAGGTGTTCTCTACAACGCTATCTACGACCAGACGCCTGAAGAGATAGTTCAGGAACTAATGACTTTCAACAAAAGTAGTTCGTATGATATTACGGACGCGAGACGTCTGGGCAAGACTAAGTCTATACTCGTTACTTTCGTGAACATAAAGTCGGTTCCTAAGCAACTACGTTTTTACGGAGCCGTATATAACTGGTATTCCTTCCTGGCGAAATCCGAGGCATGCTTCATCTGCCGGAAAGCCGCTCACAGAAGCGACGTCTGTATCCAACCCAAGCAAAATCTCTGCCAGTGCCGTGGAGAGCCTCATTCCCCAGTCGAGCCACCCACGTGCGCAGCCAAATGCATCATCTGTAATGGATACCACTTCACGGGCTCCAAGGACTGCAAGCAGCGTTTCAACCGACCGGACAACAAAAAGCCGACACCTAAGGATGATGCGACGAAGAACGCAACCCTCCTGGAATCCCGCCGCAGGCAGCGATCAAGGTCGAGAAGCCGTGCCAACTCCCGTCCCTGCTCCCGCTCCCGGTCCAAGACCTTCCCACCCCTGACCAGACAGCCCAGGTCTGAAAAAAAGGAAAGAACGGACAACCAGCATCTGTGAAACAGGTGAGCTGGGGTCCGCGATCCCCTTCCCTTGTCCGTGAGAATATTGAACTTAAAGCACAGCTCGAAGAGCAGAGAAAGCAAATCCAACATCAGATTCAACAAATTGATAGCCTTAGCAAGCAACTTCAATTGCTACTACAAAGAATCCCGCCAACAGAGAAAATGGAAATCCCTCTAGATATCCTCTCTCTAACCCCGGTAGCTAGCCCATCGAACTCACCAACCCAAAGCACACCTGCCAAGCGCAGAGCAAAAGAAAACACTACCACTGAGTACGTAACAACGTTAGGAATCCTGATCAACGCGATCACTATTCTTGAACAGAAAATGAAAAATAAATTCGAAGCCATGACCAAAGACATGAGCACATGGACGAGCAATCTCTACAACAGAATGACGACGCTCGAGCAGAGATTTAGCGCCCACGACGCCATCGCTTCTCAGGTGCAGAGCAAAATAGACCAAGTGTTTCCCGCGACATAAATCGAACTCAACCCATTCGCTTTCAGACCAGTGAATGATGGCAGCAAACCACAAGGAACTTAGAGTGTGGCAGTGGAATTGCAGAGGATATCGCTCCAAGCGAATCAATCTGCAACTCCACATTAAATCTCTCTCCGGCACAGAAGTCCCCGCAGTCATCGCACTACAGGAAACTCGAGCTCCTGTCAGAATAGTCAACTACACTACCCACACGGCAATGAACAAACCGAATCAAAGGGTAGTAACCCTAGTTCACAGAGCATATACCGCTACAGATAACCTAATAGAGGTTGAAGACATAGATTGTCACCTAATAGAGCTCCTTCTCAAACTAGAAATAGCACTAGCCTGTACATCCTGAACACATACAGCAGCCCGAAAGACAAAGCAGCCCCCCTCCTCGCAGCCATACGCAAAGCGCTCCATATCAGCGCTAGACACCCGCTTATAGTGCTCGGTGACTTATTGCCAGACACGGCCATGGGGGTACTAATTCAACTGCAGGAAAGGAGCAAAGCTCTCGACACTACTTCAGAAAGAGGGACTCACTCTCGTCAGTAATCCGCAACAACATACGCGCATCGGTACGCAGGTTGCCGATGTCCGGTGGTTTGCCCAAAAAACCAATTATTATTGGGGGGGCGCTGCGTTCGCCGTGGTGAGCAGACGTGCTCATATCGGCTCCGTCGTTAATGCCCGCTTTGGCAGTGCTGATTAGTTTGGATTACGAAGATTTTATTACCACTGTGTTCGTGAAGGTATCCGCTATCATCCGATACCCGACTTTCCATCCAAGGTGCGTTTTTCATCGATTCATCGGACTTTTCCTGGTTCACCGCCAAGAGGAGACGCTAGGCCGAAGCGAACCCAGGGCTCGCTAGGCCTAGCCAGCTGTTCTTCTGCCACAACATGGAGGGTTCCGCCGCCGCTTTGACGCACGGTTCCCAGGTTTCCCAAATGTGCGTGCAAGTAGAAGGAGAAGAAATTACGCCCGAGGAATTCCGACGCTCGCCCGGATGGCTGCACATCGGCGGGCACACGAGCCGAACACGCCTGCAAGGAACGCAGGGTGAGTCGACTTCTCGTGCCGATACTCCGAGCTCTCGACAGAAGCCTAAATTCAACAAGAACGTTAGGAGCGCAGTTATTCGGGCGGCTCGCATGCCCGCCATGCCTGTAGAAGAAATTAAGATCGTCGTGCGGCCCCGCGATGGGCTCGATATTTTCAAGGCAGGAGCTGCATGCGTGGCTAATGCCATCATGGCGGCAGCGGGAATTGAGACGGCAGACCGAGCTGAGGATATGGCGTGTCCCAATACCCAGCAGAACATTATGGTGCTCAGCACTCCGAGCGAGGAACGAGCGGAGAAGTATGCTCGAATTCAAGCTATCAACGTCCGAGGCAAAATATACGAGGTGCGCGCGTACGGAACGACCGCCCACGACACAGTCAAGGGCGTGATCAGGGGCATAGCACTCGAGGACAGCGAAGCCGAAATAATGCAGCAGATTGTTACCAAGTACAACCCCCTCGCCGCGGGGGCGAAGCGTATCGGAAACACGACGACAGTAATCGTAGTGTTCAACGGTATCAAGGTTCCCAAGTATGTGCGTTACGGATCCACGCTCTACCCGTGCAGTCTCTACAGGAAGCAAATAGAAGTTTGCAAGGTATGCGGCAAGGTCGGCCACAGGCGCGACGTGTGCCCCACACCGGACGTTCGCGTTTGCCTTGCCTGCGGTGTTTCTAATCCAAGAGAGGGCCACAAGTGTGTCCCCAAGTGCAAGCTCTGCGGCGAAGAACACCCCACCGGGGACCGCCTCTGCAGAGCCAAATACAAGGTTCCATACGTCGTACGGCGACGGCGATGGGAACGCCGTAACGCCGAAGAAGAGCAAAAGCAAGCACTCGAATCAAGCTCGTTTCCACGCCTCGGACGCTCCCGCTCGCGCAGTGCGTCCCGTAGTGGATCCCGCAGCGCGTCGCGCAGCGCGTCGCGCCATGCCTCACGCCACGCTTCCCGTCATGCCTCGCGCAGCGCATCCCGCGGCCGTGACTCATCTGACGGGAACAGCTTCGGCGTTCAGCGATCGCGCTCCCGTGACAGAGTCAGCTGGGCCGACGCCGCAAAGGGCGGAGTTAAAAGCAGCAGCGCTAGCTCCAGCAGCGCCACTAGTGGCCGAACCACGCCGAGCAGCTGGCAGGCGCGGATTACCAGCCCCTACTACAAGGAACTCGAACAACTCCGCGCAACCAACGCGACGCTGGTAGAAACCACGCGCCGGCTCGCCCAAGAACTAGCCGAGGCCAAGAAAGAACTCCAAGCACAGCGAGCCCAGCCAGCCACTGTCCCAGCTCAGTCATCCGAGACACGTACACCCGCCGTTATCACCGAGCAGAAAACCGACACGCCATCACACCAAGGCACACAATCAATGGATACAACCCAAGACGAGCCCCAGCCGGAGCAGACCACTGACCCAACCCCCAAGAAACGAGCACGCACCTCATCACGACAGTACAAGGACCTGACCCAATTGGAAACTCAGCTCGAAGCAAAAATCGAAGCGTTCGCCAACACCTACGCCAGCACGGCTGCCGTCACCGACCAACGCCTGGCGCGGCTGGAGGAGCTGATCACCACGTCCTTCTGCACCATACAAGAGCGTTTCGCCTTCATTGAACAGACCCTTAAGCCCATAGTACGCAGCCCCTCCTTTGTGGCGCAATTCTCCAACCACCCATACCTTCAAGAAGAGACGCAAGCCCCAACTCCGACACAATCATGTCCCAGCCCCAAGCCACAATAGGATCGCTACCGGGCCTTACGGTCTGGCAGTGGAACTGCAACAGTTAGAACAGCAAGAGAGCAGTGCTGCAACAACACATCACCACAGTAACCAAGAAACCCGACATCATCCTGCTGCAAGAAACGGCGACGGTGACCCCCACCCTCCCTGGGTATCGTGCTCATGTTAGCCCGGCGGAGGGACGGGGCGTCTGCACGTTCGTCCGCAAAGGGCTCACGTTCATCGAGCACCAACTCAAACACGGCCGCAGCAGGGTGGAATATACCTTCACCGAAATCATCCCAAACAAACAACGGAAAGGCAGCCTGTTCATCGCCAACATCTACAGTAACCCCAAGCACCAAACACAGAAATTCAAGACCCTACTACACACAGCCAGCACCCAAGCCAAAGACAACACGTTGCTGATCGGAGGGGACTTCAACGCCGCCCATCGAGCGTGGGGTTACGTGAAGGATACGGCCAAGGGACGGGACCTATTACAAGATATCCTGGACCACAACTGTGCCCTGGTCACGGACCCCGCTCATCCCACCCGCATCGGCAACTCCGTAGCACGAGACACCACACCAGACCTTACGTTCATCAAGAACGACCACACGGGCAAAGTAACGTGGCACAACACCGGCGTCGACCTGGGCAGCGACCACTACATCCTCGAAATTACGATACCGAACCAATTCCGGGGCAACACCATTATGCACAAGTGGACGGACTGGGACGGCTTCCGTAAGGGACGTCCCACCACAGCACAAGACATCACAGACATCGAAACCTGGACGGAAGAGCTTTGCGATGCTGTGCACTCGGCCACCAAAACCATCGAAACGGACGAGGACGTCATCGCCATGGATAGCCGCCTGGCCCATCTGTTCGAGGCCAAACGTTCGATACAAGCGCGCTGGAAGCGGCAACGGTGGAATCGCAAATTGAGAAAGAAGGTAGCCGACTTAAACAGGGCCATTGAACACCACTGCAAGGTCCTGTGCCGTCAGCAATGGAACGAAATCTGCAACCGAGCTGACAGGCAACTGCATCGCGGTTGCACCTGGAATCTATTTCGGCACCTCCTAAACGAAACCAAACCAAGTCACACCAGCGCGACCGCCTCGCCCGCCTCCTGCACACCACCACACAACAACAAGGAAAAGACGCCGTTATCAAGAGCCTGGAAGCCAAGTATCTGCCGGACACGCCAACGGAAATCCACCCGCCGTACGGGGGGCTGCCCAACGCGTGGCTCGACCGAGACATTACCGTGTCAGAGGTACGAGTAGCGCTGCACGAGCTCAACACCCGCTCAGCAGCCGGCCCCGATCTCGTTACCAACAAGATGCTACGAAACCTCGACAATGCATCGATCGAGGCACTAACCCGTTACTTCAACGAATGCTGGCGTTCGGGAAAGCTCCCCGGACAGTGGAAAACGGCAAGAACAATCCTGATCCCGAAACCGGGCAAACCACCGGACATCGGCAGCCTGCGTCCCATCTCGCTTACATCCTGCGTGGGCAAGGTGCTGGAGCACGTGGTGGCCAACCGGTGGCAGGAATACCTGGAGAAGGAAGGCCTCTATCCGGACACGATGATCGGCTTCCGACACAGACTCAGCACACAAGACGCCATGCTACAACTAAAACAAGAAATCATCGACAACAAGACACAAGACAGCAAAGTAATTCTGGGGCTCGATCTACAAAGCGCATTCGACAAAGTCAAAAACACTCAGCCATATTAGCACGAGTATCACGACTCAACAGGGGGGTAACGAGCTACAATTACATCCAAGACTTCTTGACCAACCGCACGGTGGAACTGCACGCCGGAGACCTCAGACTCCCCGAACGCAAGCTCGGTAGCACGGGGACCTCGCAGGGTTCGGTCATCTCGCCGTTGCTCTTCAACCTCGTTATGATCGGGGTAGCGAGAGCAGTAGCGGGGACCGGCGTCCGGCATACGATCTACGCCGACGACATTACCCTGTGGGCGACCGGCGGCACCGACGCCAGCATCGAGCAACAGCTACAAGCCGCGGTTACCGCCATCGAGCAGCACCTTGACGGCACCGGCCTAGTGTGCTCGCCCGCCAAATCCGAGCTGTTCGTCCTCACACCATTACGACCGGGACGGAAACGCGCTCCCCCTCGGGAGTGCGATCACATCAAGATCATGACCGCATCGGGGCAACGCATCCCCGAAGTTCCCAAGATCAGAGTCCTGGGCCTGCTGCTAAACAAGAGCGGCCGCAACGACGAGACCATCAACAAACTTACCACCAAGGCAATGGACGCCATCCGGCTCATACACCGAGTCTCGACACGACGGGCGGGCATGCGTGAAGACAGTCTCGTGCGCCTCGTCCAGTCGTTCGTGATCAGTCACATCGCCTACGTTGCGGCCTACCTCAACTGGCAGGTCACTGACAGGAACAAGATCAACACGCTGATCAGACGGGCTTACAAGACGGCGCTGGGCTTAACGGAGACCACGAGTACGGCTCGGCTCCTGCAGCTCGGCGTCTATAACACCCTAGAAGAAATAGCCGAGGCGCAGCTCACCGCGCAAATGGAGCGCCTCTCTACCACCAAGACGGGGCGCAGTATACTGACATCCCTGGGTTACAACCCCTGAACCCCCAGCCGGCAACCATGCGAGATCAGCGAGGAGGCGCGGGCTCACATCCATGTGGACCCCATACCGAAGAACGTGCACCCCGAATACAACCAAGAACGGCGGCAGGCACGGGCCCAGGCCCTCATCGAGAAACACGCCCAAGACCCGCACGCCCGGTACGTGGACGCAGCGGAATACAAACGAGAAGGCTTCGCGGCAGTGGTCGTTGCGGCGGCTATCGGCACCACGACAACGGCAGCGAGCGTGCGGTGCACGGACGCCACAGACGCCGAGGAGGTTGCCATCGCTCTGGCGATCTCCGAGGCCGAGTGTCACACCGTGCTCAGTGACTCGAGGAACGCGGTGCGCAACTTTGCCAAGGGGCGAGTGAGCGCGCCGGCGGCCGCCATCATCGGCAAGCTCCAGCCCCAAGACCGCCGCAGCACCATCCGTATCAAGTGGTTCCCGGCGCACGCGGGCGAGTGTACATCCTCGCCGAACCACAACGAGACGGCCCATTCGGCGGCGCGAGCGCTTACCCTCCGCGCCCCCGAGAGTGACCGTTCCGTGTGGTGGTTCGAAGCCAAGGACCGCGTAACCAGTTATGGCGAAGTTACCATGTGTTACCGCCTAGCTCGACGGACAATGCCGCCTCCCCACCCGGCACTCAGTCGGGAGGAGGCCGTCATCCTAAGACAGATACAGACCGGGTCAATCCTCGCCCCGGCAGTGCTACACGTACTTCACCCAGAACTCTATCCCAGCGATGTGTGCAATGTTTGTGCAGCTGGTCCGGCGGACCAATGGCACATCATGTGGGACTGTGCCAGGTTCCCGACCGAGGCTACCTCCAGGATATACCCGCCCGAACTTCAAAGTGCAGTGCAGTCTGCAGACAAGGACATTCAACTATGGGCCGTCCAGCAGGCCCGGGGTGCGCTCGAAAAGCACAAGCCTCGTGACCCACCACAAACGGGCCGAACGGGGGTAGTGCAGAGGAGGGCATAACCCCGGGTCGACGCTTGGCCAACGTCACGACGCGTCAAACCGTCGGTTGCCGGCATTTTCAATAAAGGTTTTCCTACCTACCTACCTACGCGCATCGGTAACAGCGTGCAGCACAACACCACTCCCGATCTCACACTCATGTCAGTGGTCGCACACGCAGACCTGCCCAGGCTGCGACCACTACATAATTGACACCTCACTATCGCTAAACTCAATCACCCCTTCATGAAAAAGAAGCTGCAGATCACAGACTGGGACAAGTTTCCGAACCTCCAGAACGACTCCCCCACCCAAATCGAACACCTTGCGATGTGAGTGGGAGAACTCAAAAAGGACGTTGCTACAGCGACAGTTGAGATCCCGAGCAATCGCGAATCGGACGCGGTCGACAGTAGACTCCTTCACATGTGGGAGGCTCACCCCGGCCTGCAGAAACGATGGCTTCGTAACAAACACAACAGATCACTCAATTTAAGGACATCGGCCTTGATCAAGGAAATAGAGGCACACGCGGCACAACTAACCCGTCAGCAGTGGGGTAAGCTCTGCAACCGCATCGAGGGCAACCTGAACCTAAGAGACACATGGAAATTTCTGCGCTGCCTCTTAGAACCCCACAACACGAAGAGCACGCAACAGCGTAATGTAACGCGCCTCATTCACAGAATAGGTATGGATGATGTCCTGATCCAGCATTTCAAAGACAGGTACCTCACAATAACTCGAAAATTACCGCTCCCTTCCTACTTGGGCGCAGATAACCCTGAGCTCGACGCGGGCATAACAACGTGGCAGGTTAGAGCAGCAATGTTCAAACTTCGCACCACGTCTGCACCAGGAGCAGACAGGATCACAAACAAAACGATACGAAATTTGGACGAGAAATCCATCCAAGCCCTAACAGACCTTTTCAACAAGCACTCGAAGGAAGGTACCCTTTCCTCCAAGTTTACCCACGCGAGGGTCAATTTCATCCCCAAGCCCGCAAAACCGCTGGACCTGTTAAACCTGAGGCCAATCTCCTTCACCTCATGCTCGGGAAAGCTATTTCAGCAGGTAATTCTAAACAGACTGCAAAATTATATGCAAACATAACAGCTCTTTCCCCACACAATGCTAGGATTCCGAAAGCCATCTATCAACACAAAACGTAATGCTTCAAATCTCAGAAGAAATCCTACATCCCAGACATTGCAAACGCACACGGGCACTGCTAGCCTTAGACCTCACTAAGGCGTTTGACAATGTCCAACACTCAGCCATAATGGACGCCTTATCCAATCTAGGAGTCGGGACGCGAACACATACCTACATAGAAGCTTTCCTATGAGGCCGCACAGCGGAAATGAAACTAGGCCCTATAGAGTCCCCCTCCTTCCCTCTGGGCAGCAGGGGAACACCCCAGGGGTCAGTCTTATCTCCCCTACTTTTCAACATCACTCTCATTCCCATGGATCGCAAGCTAGAGCACATCCTAAACCTCTCCCACTGTTTCTATGCAGACGGCAGTGCCTTATGGGTCACCATGGAAGAAACCCTTCAAGCAGGTGCTGACGCGATAGTGGAGTGTGCAGCCTCTACAGGCCTCGCATGCTCCTCTGCTAAGTATGAACTCTTGCTACTTCACCCGACTACTACTACTACGACTTGCTACTTCACCCGCAACTGGAAAGAAAACCCCTCCATACACGTCGAGGTGAATGGTCTACCTGTGCCAGAGGTTGAAAAGATACGCATTCTAGGCATGTTCTTACAAAACAATGGATGCAACATCGAGACCATCTCCAAACTAACAATCAAGACATATCAAACCATCCGACTGATCAGAAGAATAGCCAACAAGCACCGAGGCGTGCGTGAACATGACCTGAGACGGCTGGTGCAGGCATTCGTGATTAGTCTGATGGTTTACCACTGTCGGGAAATCGCGCGGTTGCAGCGGAGCGCCGAAACTAGGGACGTAACTTTGCAAGCTACTGGGACCGAACTTCCCGTACCAGGCTTGTGTCCCTGGCACGCCCCGGCCGTCGGTGGGCGCCACGCTTCCACCACTTAAAAGAGAAGTTTTAGCTAACATACCCAAGTTTGGCGAGAATATCATCGTATCCATAGACCTCAAAGGAGGCTTTGACAACGTCAGCCGTGACGCAGTCATGACGGGGCTCAGCCTAGTTGTCAGAGGCCGGAAGACGCGAGATTACGTTAGAGCCTTCCTAACGAAGAGATCAGCAACCATCGGAGTATGAGAACTGAGGCCGGGAAAGCTGGCAATGTCCAATAAAGAGACATGACCGCATCGAAGGCATCAGCCATGTCATGCACATACGCTGATGACATCAGGGTGTCGACAAACGAGTGATCCCTCGGGGAAAAATTATCCGTCAACACTGCCTCAGTATTCTAATTAAGAGTGCTAGCTACGTTTGGTTCAAGTATTTACATCGGTGTGCTCAGTAAAGATGGAGAAGACCTAGTCAGAACATCCGCGGATGTATCCTTTGCGGAAAAAGAAACAAGCAGCGCTATCTACATGATGGATTTTTCACTACTATTGTGATTTCCAGCCACCTTCTTTATAACCGGTATATTTCCTCATTATATAAGCTAAGAACTTTTATAAACGTGTGCATCACAACACGAAGAATCGTTTCACACCATCCAGAACCCTTTGCTTCCAACGGTGCTCCCGATATGGCTGTCTGAAGCTCCTAGGAGGAGGAGGATAAATTTTTGTTTTCATTGACTAAGGTCAGTTATAGGCCCATCAATTGGCCATGAGCCCGTGGCCCTCGGAATGCATGGTTTGGGGGCGGAAAGTCGTCGGTGCGATTTCCACAGATGTTTTTGTCTTCATCTGAAACTAGTAATTTTATCCCCAGGAAGATGCCAACTCATTTGACACCACTTCGAACATTCTTCGTGATAAGAGTGGCCCCCAAATTTTATGCAAATGGTCCTTTGTATTTCACTCCCTCCTTTATCCCTTCCCTTATGGAGCGGTTCGCGTGTCCACCGAGATAAGTGAGATAGTTACTGCGTGATTGCATTTCCACAAATCCAATTTTCAATTTGTTTTCCCGGGGGGGGGGGGGAGGGTTCCATTTCGATGGCCGCTATACTGGCACATGTATAAGTGATCGAAAGTATAGGTATCAATTGAGGCGCTCCGCGCGCACAATTGCTGTGCGATATACTGTGGTTATGTGGTTAATGTTGTGGTAAATTTGACCTTCAGTGCAGACAGACGCGTCTTTGACAAACGTAATTAGTATGAGCTAGCGCGTTTCAAAAAGACCAACCCCAGGAAGCCGTGACATGCATGTGACAGTACGCCAGGAAATCCGGTCTCTCATTCTCAGCAGAAAAGTCCGAATTTATGCGCTTCGACTCATGTGGATAAAGAAGAACCTTAGACTGAGCATTCATCTTTGCAGACATGAGATTTCCGAAGTAGCAACCGTAAAGATCGGGGCCATGTGGCCGCAGTCCAACCACTGAGTGAAACACAGGCTCCAACACGTGCGCCCTGCTGGAGCCATTTTTATGGAAGCTGGGAAACTCAACGTGCCCCCCAGGGACGTTTTTCTCCTTTTTCTCAACAACAATGTATCTTTCTGCCTGTAGAAATATAACAGATTGAATCAAATAAAAACCTAACAGCGACTGCCAGTTCTTCGGTTCCTGCTGCTGCATTTAAAGCAAATCGTAAAGCAGAATTTTGAAGCGCAATGCGCAGCTATGCCAGCACAGATGGGATTGGCTTAATTTTTACAAAAAAATCAGGAGCCCAATATCGTTATCGGGCCCATACCAAAAGTTACCCATACCAAACTTACCTCCAATAAAATTTTTAAGCGACGAGTGGGCTTGCAGAGCAGCAGATTATGACTTGTGCTTGCGACGCCAAGATTGTGTTTTAATTAAGGACGCAAGATCTGACGAATTTATAGGAAACATAAAAAAGCTGTCAAATAGATGACCTTTTATCCGACGCAATTAAAATAAGCGGAAAATGGCTGCACATAATTAGCTTTTTGAGAAGCTCTTGCGCAAAGAAACAACCGACGGTACATTTTAGGACTAGGTGTGGCTTTATAATTATGTGTCAGGTGTTTGTTGATATGCTGGTGGAGTGGTCTTCTAGTAAATGTCTCTTCAAGTTTTTATGGGCCCACCAGCTCTTGTATAAATTTTCCTAATCATTTTCTGGTTCGTCATTTTCAACGCCACGTCACGAAGTTTGACTGGGAAGAAAGGAACACATTTTCCAAAATCTTGGATTAGTGGACATTTTTATGCTTTATTATGGTTTTGCACCAAATCGTTTTTAAATCATGTTTTACTAAATTCTGCAATGTGTCTTTCTTCTCAGTGCTTAAGTTCATCCTTCTGAAGTGAATAAAATATATCTGCGAGATCTTTGTTAAACCCAAGGCAATGACCTGGACTTGCCTTTGCGAGGAAGTAACTAATTCATCAGAGCTCGGAATAAGAAACGGATCTTTCATTTAGAGGGTCGTCAAGTGCTTGATTAGGGAACTTGAGAGAACATAATCTCATGTGTTAGTTTCCGCCACAATGTTTCGGAGAGGTCTTTGCGGAAAGGGAGGGGAGAGCAAACAAATTCTAGACGCGACGAATATGTAATTCCGACCATTCGTCGACGCTTAAGCTGCTTTGAAGTTCCTAATGCTTGCTTCTCGAGCTATCCTTAATTATGGGCTTCGTAATAATGCGGCATACAGACTTCTTTATCTGATAGCAGTGTTCACTGATGTGGTCACACATGAAAATCAGTAGCCACATCAATACATTCCTCAAAAAAGCATGGTTAAGCCTGTTGACGAACATGGTTCTTTATGTCGATGGAAAGCTAAGGACGGGTGGTAAGCTAATCTACAGCCATGTTGTAATGTCTTGAGCTGTCGTTGCAGCTTCGGCTCACCTTCCAAACACAGCAATGTTCTTGAGTGGGCGGTTTTGTTGCGAAAGCTACATTACGGTATCATTTCGAGCCTTCAGCGTGGTGGCGCCGCCAAACCTGTGGCTGCGCTGCCACCCTGTGGCTGCGATGCCGCCCTGTCGCTGCACCGCCACCCCGCGGCTGCGCTGCCACGCTGTCACTTGGTTGGTCACGTGTTGCGGAGCAGCTGCGGGCGGCACGGCGCCGTGGCTGATCACGTGGTTCGTCACGTGGTTGGTCACGTGACCTTGTTCCACTCGGCAAGCTGCAGCTATCGCGTAACTCCAGGTTTAACCAGAGCTAAACCACCGCCAATTTTTCTTGTTAGCCGAATTGACGACGCATTGATGCCCACAGAAACTGGTGTCGTGTCCGTGTAGCAACACAAGCACAAAAAAGCGTGAGGTATGTAGTGCTAAGACGTCCTCTGAGGAATCGCACTTATGCGACCACTCAGTGTAGAAAATTCGGCGGCCCCTTCGGGAGTGTCCAATTAAGGGGCGCAAGCGGCCACAGAGGACCTGAACATAGGGCGGCCTAGCCGCCAGACTAGCATACAGTGAAGCGGTTATTAAGTTGTGAGGGCTGGTAGCAATCACCAGAGCCAACGTGGTTGGATGAAAGATATGGTTACCCCACTGAACAGAGCCTTTTCTGCAAGAAATGTAGTGCAGGAAGATGGCGAGTAGTTAGGTGAGTTGGACATTGTTCTTCTTGGGAAGGAGAAGTGAGGTCAAGCACAGAACGAAGACAGCGATTCAAGCGTTTTTTCACAAGCAAAGTATTTTGGAAAGGCCCCGATTGAGTCCGTATCTTCGATAAACCATCCTGTAACGTCTGTCGGGTCTTTTCTGGCTCTATTATATTTTGTTTGGTTTGTGATTTTTGGTCATATTTGTTTCTTTGTATGCATAACAGCACTTATTCTCCAATAAATAAAATAAAGGATTATGAAAACCAGCGTGTGCCATTGTCCTTGTTTTTTGCTTGTCCTCTCCCTGGTTTCATTACTTCATCTTGATAAAGATGAAGTAAACATAATGCTTATCAATGTAAAAGCATTACTAGTCCCATTACGAGGAAACACGGCGGCGTGGGATGTGTGTGTACTCGAAGATGGTACAGAAAATCCCAGCGATGGCAAGAAAAATAGGGTGACATCATTAATAGAGGGTAAGACGCACGCGGCAAGCCAAGCCGAGAACCGCCAGCTCAGAGAATCCTATGCATGTCGTTTGTCTGCATATGTTCGCCACTGACCGACATCCGTGTAGCGCCATTTTTCCCGTCAATCATGCCAAGGTTGTGACGCAACTGTTTTGTCGTACAAACTTCCAGGTGGCATCATGATTTCTCGTTGCATATAGCTTACATGTGCTAGCCAAATAAGAGGCTATTTTGCGACAGGCATTCGAACCGATGGCATATGGAGGTTGAACGGAATGCCTTGCCATGCTTTTGTATTCAAATTTTGGTGCAACCGTTTGTCGTACAGTGTTCCGGGTGGTGTCATCCGCGGATTTGTGTGCCATATCAAAGCGAAAGGCGTCTCCCACGTGATTCTAAAAGAAAAATCCCGGTCTTTCAAGCGAGTCTACAAATCTCAACGATGAACATACGATTTGGTCGTACGTTCAAAGAATTTTAAGGAATGTACAAACATAAGCGTAAACAATGCACGCAGGGAGAGTAATGACGTAAGCAGTCTTGAGAGTCTCTGCCGAATTTTTTAAGCAACTGCCAGCTGTACCTATCTGAAGCTACACTTGTTGTTTCAGTACATATAAGCGGCGATAAGTAAATTACGAACAGGTTGGCAAGATGTTTACGAATGTGTAGGAAGCTTTGTGCGTCTTAAAGATAAGTAGATCTCTTATAATGTTATTTTTTCTTGTTCAACCGCCCTACATACTAATGGATTTCAATTAAACTCGTTTTTTGAGGTGCACCCTCACTTCTTTGGAGTGGTGTTTTTCACGCTACATAGTGAGGCAACACCTGTTTCTTGACACACAACGAAAGCCCTGAAGCAACAAAGTGATGAAGCCACACAGGTGGCTGCACTAACAACAGAAACAGCGTTTATTCTTAGCGTGCAATAAGCAACTGCTAGAAAAGAATAAGAATAGCTGACAGGAGTGCAATCCAAAAGGGTAAAGACGAACGAACGTTCATACAGTTTACATTGTTTAGGCAAGAAGGGAAAACTCCGTTGCCAATGCAATGTAATGGACGTAAGACTCGCAGAGGCCTCACTCCGCTTTATAAGTGCTGATGTGATTAGAAGTGCAGATTTTGCGAGTGTCTTAAACGAATTGCCTACGGAAGCTGGTTGTGCTAACATAAAAGAAAGCTAGTAAGAGTCGAGGTGGAGTGTGAGTCCGCTAGCCAACGTTTCGAGAGGATGACGTCTGTGCGAGCGTCTGTGTGAAGGCGAAGACAGTTATCTCGTATAATGGTTGCCTAGCCAACTTGGACTCCTCCTCGACTTTTTTTTTGTTTTCTGTTTAAAGCATTTCATCGCTCTGCCTTCTCTATACCAAGGATGATCTGCTAACATTGGGGAGCTGAGCCTGTCGGTGTAGATTCAGATCAGCTAGGACACAATGCACACACAGCAGAATTTCCGTCGAAATAATGAACTGCAGTCTTGTAAGTCTGCAGTACAGTCTGGTAAGTTCGATAAAGGGAGTCTACAATGAAATGGGGAGAAGATGTATGGCTTCTGTCCATGATCTAATTCTTTAGATAGGGAGAAAAACAAAACAAAAAATGAATGTGTAGGCTTATGCCCTAGGAGGGAAGTAACGAGCAGCTGACTCGAATGTAGGCAAGAATACAACAGCTAGCCATGACATCACGAGCCACAGCCCCGCGCTTTCTTTATTTTCTTTCTCGTGCGGGCACGCTTTGGTCGCCCTCTAGGCGCAGCCAAAGGAGGGCGATACAGGGCCTCCCGCGTAGACTCCAAGTAGAAACTACGCTGAGGGCCAGCGTCGCAGGTGGGAAAGATAGGAGTTGGAGACCGCGGACGGGGGGCAGCCAATGTAAGGCGGCACTGCGAAGCACTCAGTGGAGGTCTCCACGTAGGCGGTCTTGCGGCAATCCATACTGACTGTCTCTTCACGGCCATTCTGAAGGGGGGTGGCAGATTTAGGGTGCGGCGAAGGACGCGGAATGGCCCGCGGTAAGCCAAAGAGAGTGGTGCTCGGACAGCGTCGCGGCGAACGAAAACATGGGTTGAAGTGGCGAGATCCGCATGAACTAAGATGGTGTTGAGGCGTTGAGGGCGAGGCGGAATAGGCCGGATGCCTAACATTGGCGACCAGATGATGCAGGAACTCTTGCGGCTGTGCAGGTAGTTACGCTCATGTGAAGAATGCTCCGGGGAGACGCAGGGAACTACCGTGCACCAGCTCTGCTGCAGATCACTGGAGGTTGGCGCGGAGAACAGCACGTAAACGCAGGTGCACAAGGTGTAAGGCATTAACCCAGTGGGCGCATTTCGGATGGGTAGCTAAGGCGCCCTTCAGTTGGCGATGAAAGTGTTCCATCATGCCGTTAGCGCATGGGGGGTACGCGGTGGTGCGGCAATGCCTGGCGCTGAGAATGCTGTTGAGGGCAGCAAACCGGGTACATTCATATTGGCGCCCACGGTCTGTTGTCACGGTGGCAGGGCAACCAAAGCGTGGCACCCATGAAGAAATGAAGGGTCGGGAGACAGTCTCAGTGGTGATGTCACAAATAGGAGCAGCCTCCAGCCAGCGTATGAAACGGTCGACCAAGGTTAGGATGTAACGGTAACCTTTTGACACGGGTACATGACCCACGATGTCGAGATGAACAGGGTCGAAACGACGGCCGTGGGGAAGGAAGGCCTGGGAAGGAGTCTTGGTATGACGGCAGACTTTTCTCGCCTGGCAAACGAGACATGTGCGCGTCCACGCGCGCACATAAGCATTAATAATGGGCCAGACACAGCGCCGGGTGAGAAGGCACTGAGTAGCACGAATGCCTTGGTGCCAAATGTCGTGAAGCGAGCGAAAAATGGTGCGGCGAAGTGGAGCCGGAACATATGGGCAGGGAAAGTCTCCCTAAAGATCGCACCACAAGAGCCCAGGCGAGCACAGATGAGGCACAAGCAGTAGTGTGAGGGAACGGGGGTTCTCCCGAAAAGCCTTGAGCTAGCTCTCACCCTGATGTGCGGAATAGAGTACTGCCCCAGTCGATGGTTGAAGTTGGAGAGTCAACCGCAGCGATATATGAAGTGAAAGGACATCAGCGGCGCCGTTGTCGGCACCCTTCACGTGACGAATATCGGTTTTAAACTCCGAGATGTAAGCGTGATGGCGGAGTTCGCGGACACGTATTTCGATGAGTTGGTCCGGAAAACGTTCGCCAGTGGCTTGTGATCGGTGAGCACATGAAACTTGCATTCTTCAAGAAAATGTCGAAAGTGCTGTATGGCAGCGAAGATGGCGAGCAGCTCGCGACCGAAGACGCTGTATCGTGTCTGAGCAGGATGGAGCTTCCGAGAGTAGAAAGAAAAAGGCTGCTATTCGGAGTTAATGAGCTGCTGTAATACAGCTCCGACAGCCACGCTAGAAGCATCCACCATCAATCTAGTATGGGCGTTGCTGCACGGATGGATCAAAAGCACAGCGCCCGCAACAGCGTGCTTGGCAGCAGTAAAGGCGGCCTGAGCTTCTGCTGACCAGGAAATGGCAGAGGACGGGGCACTGTTTACCGAAGGAGGTCAGTGAGCAGGCGGAAGAGCTGTGCACAGTGCGGTACTAAACGCTGAAAAAAATTCAACAGCTACAGGCATTGGCGTAGCTGGCGCAGTGTAGTCGACTGCGGATAGTCCTGAATGTTCTTGACGTGGGACGGAAGAGGGTGGATACCGTGCGATGATATATGTATGATGTCCCAAGAATTCGAGCTCAGAGGAACCGACGGCACACGTGGTTGCTTTCACGACCAGGCCATACTGCTGTAAGCGTTGGAAGAAGTCACGTAGATGGCGCTCGTGATCTTCAGGCGCAGGGCTCGCGATGAGGACATCATTGATGTACGCAAACACAGAAGGGATGCCCCGCGTGACTTCTGCGATTAACCGCTGGAAGGTTTGAGCTGAATTGCGGAGCCCAAAAGGCATCCGCACGTAATTGAAAAGACCAAAGGGCGTTGTGATGGCGGTCTTAGGTATGTCGGCGGGCTCGACGAGTATCTGGTGGTAGGCCTTAACCAACTCCACTTTGCTAAATATGGTACAGCCGTCTAGGCACGATGTAAAGTCCTGGATGTGAGGCAGCGGATAGCTGTCGTGAAGTCTTGGCGTGGCTTCACGTGGCACAGCACCGCGCTTTCTTTATTTACTTTCTCGTACGGGCACGCTTTGGCTCTGCTCTAGGCGCAGCCAGAAGAGGACGCTACAAATGTAAGGAAGAATGCTGTATTTGTTTATGATGCTAAGCCAACTTCCAACTTAGATTTCTGGCCAAACAGTGTAAGTAGAACGGGCACTCAATTGAATGCGGGATTTATTCAAGGCATACGCTGAAGCATCTTTCTACCTATATGTGTCATGAAGCGGGGCCTTAGATATTGGAAGGTCATCGGACGAAATTCATGGAGTAGCTTAAAAATAAGGCATTTCATATGGCACGGTTTCCAGTTTCATTCATGATGTTTTGATGATATCTGAGGCTAGCAGATGCGTTACCTCTGTGCGCCGCAAATTTGGCTCTACAGCCTACTGGCCGACTGGAGCCTAGAGTCAAGCCCACATATTTGCAGCTCCAGATAAAGTTAATTTCAATGCTTTGAAGGCAGAGGGACCAATATGTGCTTTCACTTTTGGTGCCGCAAAACAGCAGGCTGTTTTTATTTCAGAGCCCAACAACCACCACCGTCATCACAGTATCACGTGCTTGGAGCTGATACCATTTCCATAAAGCGCTGCATTCATGTATCCTGTCGACCGTATCCAGCGAAAGAGTTTCTTGCCAGATGCTACATGGTAGACGTAGTCAGGTTGTATTAAGGAGCAGGTGGGCTTGAAATAGAGGGATACATATGCTTAGCAAGGCGCCACAATGGAACGTTTATTGACTCCCGCTCTGGCTTTATATAGCCTCCGATAGGAAGACAAGGAAGCACGCTGGCCACCTGCGCCCTGACGCATCGGCGAGCCAAGCCGGCGATGCAGTAGGTTTGCCTTACACTGACTCGATGCAGCAGGTTTGCCTTACACTGATGATGTCGCCAACAACTTCGCATGCATCGCACAATCTAAATTTTGTCACATATAATAGGGAGTTTGGAATAGAAGTATGAACGAAGGAGGGTTGAAGAAGACGACGAGGGTGGCGATAAGAATGACGTGTATTAACCGAAGATTAGAGAAGAAAAGAAGTATTTGGTGTGGTGGGAAGAAATGATTGGTGGAGAAGAGAAGAAGAGGATGACGACAAGGATGAAGGGCACCAACGCCAAGATAATAAAAGCGCGAGGGAGAGCGTGGCACGGGGGGAAGAATAGAGAAGCGGAGGTTCCGGCGGGTCAGGAACACCTCTGGCAGGAAGAGAGCAACGCCGGCTACTGCTCCGGTGATCTCGAGTTCTACGGCGTCGCACCGTGGACTTCCTGCCGTTCCTGAGCCCGTAACTGGGAGTCAACGGCTGACGCAACCACCTGCTACAGCCAGGAGTGCCTCCAGCGCTGTTTCAACCCACCCGGATGGTGCCCACAGAGCCAACATCACCAGCATCACTTCCACGGGCGCTTGGACGGGGAGCTTGTACGACGCCGCCAACGACGCCACCAGCGATGCCAGCTTGAGCACTTAGAATGCGACCTCGACGCCGGCTACTCGACCCATGCAACGCTGCATCCGCACCGAACCGTGAGCACGAACGCTGATCGCTAGTAGTAGAACGCTAGTAGTAGACGCTGGTAGTAGTGTTCCCGGGTCATGTGTATTGGTAGTCTTAGTGTTTTGTGTTAGTTTTGTGTGCTAGTGTTTGTGTCACGTAGGGTGTATTAAATGTGCGTCTGTGTGGGTACATCTGTCGCCTAATCCATTCTTATGGCCCGAGTGCTCTCCGGGGATCCTTGAGCATTCTAAACAAAAAATATGAACTCTTGCCGCTCCAACAGGAGCCCAGTGTCCTCTAAGAGTACCAAAATAGCCTCACGGCAACGTAAACCTCAGTTCGCGGACCTTGGGGAGCGCGATTTTAGCAATGCTGCCCAGAGAAACACTCTATGCCTTACGGTAATGCGAACATTCCTCGCCTTTACAAGGAAAAAAAAACCCGGCTCAGAAGCAGAAGCTGTTGCTTTCCGATTACAGCACCTAACTCCGTACACCTCCAGTTTTACTTTCAATCGCCTATGGTTGTTTGGACATCCGGTCGCACATTCGTCGTTGTCCTCCTTCCACGTTCTTTGAGGTGACACAATAGGATGTATAGCTGCCCTCTATGTAGAAGCATATGTTGGACTCGTTTCCTAGTGCACTATTACACATTCCTTTTCGGGCTTGTTTCATAAAAGATTTTGCTTCATTTTTAAAAATAAATACTTTAATATAGTGTTATCCTTGTGCCTGTACATTATTTTTGTCACTGAATAGTCATCGTTATCTGCCATCTTCGTATTCATTACTGCCGGTACCATTTAAGCCTGCCTGAGACGTTCTTGGTCTCACAAGTGAACAAGACTGGCAATTGGACTTTTCTTGTAATTTTTCTGCTTTTTCCGTAGTACTCACTTCTGGAAAACAATTTTCTACGGGCATGTCTACCATTCTAGTTCCACAGACGCTTATCTCTGTAGATTTCCCGAGAAAGAATCAGTGTTACATTTTATCTGGTTCTCTAATAAAGGATCAAATGTTTTTGGGAAACAGAGGCATTATAGATAAACATATTACATTCTGTTCCTGACAAAAAAAATATCATGAATTTAAGCAAATTTTCAGTAGCCACCAGACGCGTAGTGAGCCCCAACGCTTTTTTAATTGTGCTATTAGTACTATGGACTGCATTGTCAAGTCTTCTGCATTAAGACGGCCATTTCACGCAACCATACGGCGTTGCAGCCCTTTGTTTATATTCCAAATGACTTCAATACGTTAGTTCAGGCTGTGGTGCAATCGTTGCATGTGAACGAGGCGCCCAAGCTGGCAGTTCGAAGACGTGCATTCAACGTAAGGCCTCCTTTCGTGCACACTTCGAGACGTTGTATTTGAAGGGCTCGTTAACACTTTATGTCCGAGAAGAACTACCTTCAGAAGGTTTAGCTCCGCCAGTTACAGAAAAGAATATTTTAAGGATGTACTGATCTGGCGAGTATTCCTTCATAAAAGACGAGTTCATAATGTAGATCGTGTACGCACACCAATTGCATAGATGCTTTGAACGCAGCCCGTGGCAGGGGTCGTTGTTGGTAGCTAACATCGTGGAATGCATGACCAAGCTGTCGCACGCATAGCTGCAGACCTCCAGCAAAAACCAAAGGAAAAGATTCTAAAATAACCGTACAGGATTGAAAAAATCATGCTTCTCCCGCGAAGCAAGCCGTGCACACAGTCAAATTTGCCGACGTTCAGTGAATTATTCCTATTACGTTTTCGTCTGCCTGAATGCTGTTAAAAAGTCAGCAAAGCTTAGAAAACTCGGCAGTTTCTTTGGCATCTTTCAAAGAGAAATGCTAGCAAATGGAAGCTCTAAATTTATTTGGCGTGGTCACCTGTGACATAGCTTCCTAAAGCAGGCGACTGTCATTGCAAAGAGCGCCCCAAAATGCGAGACTGAATTTTGTTCAGGAAGATTTCGCCATACGAGGAAGGTAGAAAACCTAAAATATTTTTTTTTCTTACGCTGAGCCCAGGGGTACGTGCGAATAAGTCGGTAATGAGCTTGCGCTCTGCCCTTAACGGGGAACGTGCCAATTACAATGTGGCAATGTAGTCAAAATATTTTATACTTACAGATACTTTCCTGGTTTATTGTCGAATCTTCATCTATCGCTTCAAAAAAGAGTATATCTGTTGAAATACAATTTTTTCTCCTAAATATATTAAAACTGACATTTGCACAGACTTTCTCAGCTCGCCCTTTTTGTGCTGTTGCTGTGATTCATGCTTTCGACATTTTGTAACGAATGGCCCCAAAATGATTGTATCTTTTCGCGTGAGTCTTGACAAAAATGAGCGCAATAAACCTCTGAAGTTCTCTATATATGCCTCATTTAGTTTTAGAAATAGTGTGGTTGAGAACGCCTTTCGGGGAAGTGAAATTTGAAGGCATTAATGGATGAACTACTAGCTTGGTTACAAAGATAAGAGTTTTGTGAACACGTTAACACTAAAATTTAATCGCTTTGTTTATAAATTGTGTTTGTGAGTGTGTGTGTCCAAAATTTAGTTATATCTCATAAAGAAAACGAAAGTAGTTGTATTGTTGCGGCTCCTTTAAAATTCTTTCAACTTTAAAAATTTTAAACCATAATATGACCTTTAGTTATCTCAATATCCGGTAAAGAAAAGCTCCCGGCATCGCTAATGTTGATGCGCAGTGCATTAGATCTTGATATTTAGACACTTCTATCCATCTTGTTAAAAATTCTCATGAAAAAGATCCATAATGACTCGAGCTACAGATGTCTGAAGACAATCAATAATGTGCAAATGTTTCTACTCTGTCCTGAAAGTGACGTGTACAGGGATAGGTCGCGTTTTTTAAAAGTTTCCTCATTCTTAAGTGCCACACTGCCTGCCAAACACCATCGAAGGTAATGCATCTTAACTTCCGGCGCCCACTTCGTCTTGAGCTAATGATTTCAAATGAACTTCCAAGTAGAAGGCTCTTTCCTCACTAAAGGTTAAAAAAGAGCCGCTATCATAGGGATAGAAATAGCGCAAAAATTTAGCAAGCATCAACACGAAAACCGATAATAAACTTTGGACCTTAAAAATGAGAAAATGTCAGGAGGGTCATGAAGACTGATGCGAGAAAGCTCCGAAAGCCGCTGTATTTACCCTCGATGATGACTGATGTTTTAATTGGAGCGAATGCTCTTACTCCAACCTGAGGCCTCACGCACGTGACAGAATTTTTTTTGGAGGGTGAAGGTGGGCGCACAGCGCGTGGCGCTTTTTGAGGGACGAAGGTGGGAGGAGGTGCACCGAGGCCGGCGATGGGTGGGTAGGCAGTGCTATAGTTAGTGGGTTAGGTGTGAGGTGGCTTACGGGTGATGCTTCTGGACGATGGAGGCTTCACTGACATAGGCTTCTCACAGAAGCCTAGGTTGGTAGCAGGGCTGGTTGGAAGGAAGGCTGGAAGGTGGAAGGTTGGTTGAAGATTGGTTGGTAGGCGGAGGCCTTGGCATTTCCTACAAGTTGCATTTCCTCCAGGTTGTAATTGAGTAAAAGATGAAGCAGTCCTGTTTTGCTACATTTTCCCATTGCATATCATGTGGTCGTTTGCGATGTAGCGTTGTATAAAAACCACGAAGGGCTTCTCTATACAAGTCTGAAAAAGATGACCAAAGGGATCAGTGAAGCCTGTCGTCATTATCTGACAGCTGTTTATCTTGGACTTACTCACGCATTCACTGAAATTATCACTGGCCGAAATTCACTAAGGCTCCATGCGCGAAAATTTACCCTCCATCTAGCCACAGCAGCAAGCATTGAAATACCGTGTACCATGCGCAAACTGACGGGCAGGGGGAGTGGCTAAACAAACCTTGGGGGCCCTCTTAACCACATTCTTACAGAAGAAAATACGATAGCGTTTTAGTTGGCGGCTATGGTGTCTACAATGTCAAGTGTCAAATGTTCTTGCGATTTTCCTTCCAAGACCCCGTTCGCAACTGGTGTCATTGCCCTTATAATATATGCAAGAGTCATCATGATCTAGAATGTTCAAGTACCTTCGATTTAATTATTCCACAACAGTATACTAATCGGGCCAACTAATCCACCCACCAATCTACGTTAAAACATCTTCTGCGTTTGGTCTTCTTGTAACAAGTCGTCGCGGTGGCTCAGTGGTTATGGCGCTCGGCTGCTGACCCGGAAGACTCGGGTTCGATCCCGGCCGCGGCGGTCGAATTTCGGTAGAGGCGAAATTCTAGAGGCTCGTGTACTTTACGATGTCAGTACACGGTGGTTGAAATTTCCGGAGCCTTCAGTACGGCGTCCCTAATAGCCTGAGTTGCTTTGGGACGTTAAACTTCCATAAACCCTCTTGTAACATTACTAATTTCGCGAAATCGACGCCACGCTAAGCCGGCGCCGCGAACTAGTCTAAGAAAGATCGCCAGCGTGAAGAAGTTTTGGTTTGCTCCTTTGCGAGTGCTTCGTTGGTGCGCTCAAAAGACGTTGTTGTCATAGTTCTCCTATATAAATATTGGCGGTTTTCGGGACATAGACTCTACAGACTATGGCCGCGCTGCGATCCCGTCTACAGGGAACTCGCCCGACAGATTCGGCCTGCGTGCTGCTGAAGCGGCGTAGCAAGCACTTTGGGTTGGAGTCGATGGGACGTTGTGGCAAAATAAGTTTGCTAGCACTGCTTCGCGCCTTTTTGTATGCCAAGGAGATGGAAAAGCCTGGAGGTATCATAGCATTGCTTAACCGCTGTTAGCAGCCCGAAGAGAAGACAGATTTTGGTGCAGAAAGTTGGGATTGCAGGCCAGTCACCGATTCGATGGTCGTTGGATCGCGATTTTTCCTGGGAGGCTTCTTTATTTCAGCTAGGGACTGAGTGGAATTATCGGTTTGCTTTTAATTAACGCCTAGGGTGATAATCGTGGCTGGTTGTTGTGATGTCTGCTGCGCCGCAACTGTATTGCTCGCAAAATTGTATCTTGCAACCGAAGCTACAATTAAAGCTACAGGATTTTAGTTTTCTTCTCTGACTTTTGTATTTTAGCACTGCTGTCTGTTCATTCTCAACATTCGTGTTTCGCAAAGTGAGACCTCAAAGCGAAGAGAGCCGCGTTACCCACGCCGTCGCGCTTTGGGGGCGCGCACTGACTGGTAGCTATCGAGCTCACGCCGCGATGCAGAGACGTGAGCAGGCTTGTATTGAAGCGCTCGAGCTGTCCTCTGCAGAGCAAATGCAGTGAAATTTTACAGCACGTACCTAGAAGAAGTCGACAAAGTGTACAGTGGCGCGGCACGAAGCGCTTGCGCTAGGCCCGCCGCCATTAAATCATATCTGGGTGTATATATATATATATATATATATATATATATATATATATATATATATATATATATAATATATATATATATATATATATATATATATATATATATATATGAATCACCAAAAATTGAAAAACATAACAGGATTTATTTCACCACGTTTCGGCTGGAGGAGGAGCCTTTTTCGAGTGTAGTACAGCGTTTGAAACACGCAGCTTTTATAGAGCGTGTGCGAGGTACAAAATTAGAGCAAAGCACGAGTTCAAACAACTAGGGCGGGGGGGGGGGGGGGGAGAGAGAAGAGACCAGGAAGAAAAAATTACAAAACAAGAGAGAGAAACGGTGACAATCTAAGAAGGCGATCTCCTAACCTGAATGCAGGTGTTCCCCAAGGGGGCGAACCATAAAAAATAAACAAACAATAAGCATTTTTTAAAATAAAAAAGAATAAAAAGAATAAAATAATAAAAAATATAAAAAAGGGGGAGATTCTTTTCCCACCACCTCAGGGCTGCCTTGGAAAGGCCCTCGAGGTGCCGCTCCTCACCGCATTTTGCTGACAAGCGTGAAGGGCTTGACCCCTGTACAAGGAGGAGGCATCATTCCAGAGAAACTGGTAGGGGGGGGGGGGGAGTAAAGAGAAATGCAAACAAGGCCTTTAAAGAAGAAAAAAAAGAAAAAGAGAAAAGTAGTGAAAAAAGGAAGAACCACTGTACAAGTCTTGGAAATATGCATTCAGAGAAGGGTGGTGGCAACACGAGAGAATACAAAATAGGACATCAAAAATAACAAATTTCTAATCAATCCTTATACGGGGACTCCGTACACACACATACCCATACAGAAAAAAGACGAGGCTAACAATAAATTCAACACCAGAAACGAACTGCAATGAGTCGCAGGTACAATCTACCGCAAGACAATTGACCATTCCGGGTAAAAAATGCAATGGTCACTGTATTGGTCACCACGGCAGTTCATCAATGTATGACGCAAAAACCGACATGACAGCAAAAAATAAGGGGGATAACAATAAATGGGTGACAATATAATACAATGCGCGACAATACAATATTAGAATAAATCAAAAAGGGAAAAGAAACAAGCAGTAAATGCAGGAAAGGACAATGCAAGTGAAAAAAAGAATACACGTCGGACGCGGAGCTTGTGCATGCTGCCGCCCGTTCTATGAGTCTGGGATAATTATTTGTTACATCTATTGAGTGTGTAAGCATGATAGCCGGCCTACTGTTTCGTTAATGCCGGTCGAGACTGTGTTAAATTTGTGAATCAGGTACGATTCACAGCTCTCGCGATCATAATTTGTTTTGAACCTCGATTGGAGTACAATAGCTGCAAAGTTATCGAATGGTTGTTGATGTGTTTTGAAAATGGGAGATTTGGCTGTGTCCGCACATGTGATCTGTGGTTCTTGATGTGAATTCTGAACGGTGTAACTGTTTGCCGCACGTGCTGAGCTTTACAGGTGCCACATTCCAGGAGGTAGGACAATATTAGCGCTGTCGCATGTGAAGTTACCTTTTATCTGAAATGAAAAAGATGACGCTGTGCTTTTAGCACTGGTTGTTGTGCCACATTCCAGGAGGTAGACAACATTAGCGCTACCGCATGAGAAGTTACCTTTTATCTGAAATGAGAAGGATGACGATGTAGTTTTAGCACTGGCTGTTGTTGTCATCTTCGGACAGAGTTTGCACCTAGGTTTTTTGCATTGCGCGGATCCTCTGAAGCTATGGTTGCCGATTGTAGACGATGTTATCATATCCCGTAGGTTCCTTGCACGTCTATACACAACACGTGGGGGAGCAGGGATAACTTCTTTCATCTTTTCACTCTGTTGAAGGATGATGTGGCGTTTCTTAAGAACTGTGCTAACATTGGGCATTGAAGCCGAATGGGTAAGGACCAGATTGACTTGATAGTCCGGGCGTGGCTGCTTTTTGCCATTTCTGAGTTCGCGCCGGGCATGCTTTGAAGCTTTCTTGACTGAATCGTCGATGACTGACAAAGGGTGCCTCTGCCGTGCTAGGTCCACACGGAGTTGCTCGCAGTTTGACTCAAACTTGCCTTCTTTAGAGCAAATCCTACGGAAACGTAGGGACTGACTGTAAGCGATTGATGTTTTACAATAGCGAGTGTGACTGCTCTGGCAGTGTAGGTCCTGGTGTCGGTCTGTGAGTTTTCTGTAGTCTGTTGTCTCAAGGTTTTTCTGCGTGATGGTCACCTGGACATCAAGAAAATTCATTGTCGAGGCTGAATGCGACGAGGAAAACGTGATGTTAGGGTGAGTGCTGTTGAAGTCTGAAATAAACTTATTGAGTGTTTCCTCACCATGTGTCCAGACCATAAATATGTCATCGATGAATCTTCCGTAAAATATTGGTTTAAAAGAAGAACTGTTGAGGAATTTCGTCTCAAGCACAGCCATAAATATATTAGCGTAATTTGGTCCAATTTTTGTTCCCATTGACTATCCACTTATTTGCACGTAGTGCTGGCCATTAAACTCGAAGTTGTTTAACTCCGGTATCAATTTTAACATCTCTGCAAGTGTGCTGCTTTCAACCAGTTGTTTAGATTCTGAGCGTTCATAAGCTCTAAGCGCTCATTTTTTTGAAAATGTTTAGTGGTCCCTTTTGTTGCATTTACTTTTCTTTGCCGGATTTGTCGCGATATTGTACTTGATTGCTCTCACATAAGGGCGCGCCATGTTGCTTTCTCTTTATATAGTGTGCCTTCGTTATCAGAATTTTAATATTTGCTATGCAATGTGCTGTGTGGTACCATGAGCCATGCCTATGACAATTATTTTCACGATGCATTAAAGGAAGTCTAACTCGTATACCTTCGTTGGTGTCTGCAAAGAAACGTGGCATCGGAGGACGAGGAGATGAAAAAAGTTGCCGGTCACGTACACGCCATTTAGAGCATAGAGTAGAGAGCTTAGTTTGTTATCGATTGGCTTCACAGTTATAGCTTCATCTATTGCGGACATTTTCAATTTTGGTTTCTTTTTTCTTCTTCTCTGTGCGTAAGAAGGAATACAAAAGGCACGGTGCCAAACATGCGGGCCAAGACAGAAGGAAGTATGTTAATATCATGCGTATCGACTTTAGCGATGCCGTGAACTTTGCCGTGCGGGAGTGCCAGAGACTATGAAGGTCATTTTGCGCTTGCATTTTGTTAACGTTGCAGAAAATTTAAGGGGCGACATGGCAATTATAGTTGCAATTCTACTTGAGAATCATTATTTATTCAGGAACTATAACCAAGTTTGGTCCATAAGTGTAACTTTTATGGAAAATTTCGAGCAACAATTACTTAAATCTATATTCTAAAAGCTGCTGAGTATGGAGATTTATGCACTCTGCTAAGTCATTAAAAAGAAATCTCATTTATGTGCTATAAAGATGATAGTTTTTCTTGAAAGCCAAAATTTGAAAAATAAATGTAAAACTTATTATGCAAAGGTGAAAATATCAAAACAGTATTTCAAAAACGAAATTTTGAAACAAAATAAATCTTACATAATGAAGTTGAAATCCTGATTGCACAACCTTTTGTCTGGGTACTCAGGTTCGAAAAGCAAAGAGCACTGTTCTTTAGTTACGAAATGTGGAAAGTACAAGTCGTAGCACCTGCAGAAAGCGTGGAAGTTTCGAATGATTTATTGATGAAAAAAAATAATAATCTGGAATGCTGAAAACTCTCCTAAGCAGCGAGAGCTAAAAACCACCCCGATAGCGGGGCGGCAACGGCCGCCTCGTTCAATTAATAAAATAGAAAAAAAAACTGAAAACAAAATGTTCTACAGAAGAAACAAATAAAAATAGCCGCTTTTGACGCAAGATTGCTGTTTCTGACACTCGTTCGCGTATAAGACGCGAAGAAGCCACACAAAAAAAAACATATGTAGTGAAGAAAATTATGATAAAATTTATGAAACGAAGGTTGATTGAGAGCGACCTACTAGACTGAAAAAGCAGCGAAAACAGTCCGAGGGCAACTATAGGTGAAGCACACAGAAGGGCTGCGGTGGCAAAGCCTGACGAGAATGTTCATCTTCATCTCTGCAAACGCCGTCGGCGAGAAGAACCTTCTTGGCGTCTTACGGCGACGGCAAGACGACAGGTCCCGTCCGCTGCGGTAGATATCAGGCGACGGTGTTAAGGGTTCGCCTACGTAGTTGAAGCTGCTCCAGCAGTAGCGGAGCCGGATTTGGCTGTATGTCTGGAGCAATCTCACGTGACATCAAAGTGGGTCATGATGGAAATGGCACATATTTTCGAGCGCAAGTATCGAGGAATAACGAGCAACAAGTTGCCCTCATCTAGGCCGTAGTTGCGGTGATAAAAAAGATTATAACCAAAGTGAAAACGAAAGCAAGGCTGTGGACAGCAGGCGATGACGAAGCAGCTGTTCTGGTGGATAGAAAACAAACGAAACATGAATACAAGGCAGGCGAAACTGCGGACGAAGCGGTAGATTTAGGATCAGAGGCCGACGAAAGTTGCGGAGTTCTTTCACAGAAGTGCGATTTGAAAATTCCGCCACAGCTCGCAACTCTGCCGGTTACGCGAGAACGCTAGCTCTGAATCGGCACTTCTTGTAATTACTTTGGAGACCAGCGTCGGCCAGGCATCGAAGAACAGTCTCAAGGCCCTGGATGTGAGACGAAAAATCTGAGGAAAAGATCGCGTGGTCCAGGTAACAAAGGAATGTTTTCCATTCGAGCCCTCGAAGTAGGTTGACCATAATGCGCTTCAATGAGACGGATGCATTGCAGAGCCCGAAGGGTATTACAGTAAATTCATAGATGCCGTCGCATGTGATAAAAATGGTTTTTGGGCGATCGGCCTCTGCCATCGGCACCTGACAGTAACCGGAGCGCAACTCCAATGAAGAAAGGAATTTAGTGACCTGCAGGCAGTCGAGGGCATCGTCGATACGAGAGAGAGGGTAAATGTCCTTGCGTGTAATCTTGTTCAGACGGCCGTAGTCTACGGAGAACCGGATGGAACCTTCTTTTTTCTTGACCAGGATCACCGGAGATGCCAACGTGCTGGGTGACGGCTGGATCACGTGGCGCTTAAGCATGTCGGTCACCTGTTCGTCAGTGATGCGGCGCCTAACGGCTGACACGCGGCACGGACGGTGGCGCAAAGTTGCATGGGTGCCAATGTTAATACAGTGGTATACAGGAAGTGATCCAGAGGCCTGTACGCTTCATGAAAAGCATGTCGCTGATATACCGAGCGGCGATGGCGAGGCTCCGAGGTGGAAAAAGGCTGTTGATCTCAGCTGGTAGGGGCAGCAGCACAGGGCATATAAATCTTGATGCATGCGGCCGGTTGGATAGACTACGTGGATATCATATTCCTGCATAGGAAGCGCCAAATTGGGTTCGAACTTGACCGCGGCGGCTGCGTTTTTTGGAGGCAAAACGCTAAGGCGCCCGTGTGCTGTGCGATGTCAGTGCACGTTAAAGATCCCCAGGTGGTCGAAATTATTCCGGAGCCCTCCACTACGGCACCTCTTTCTTCCTTTCTTCTTTCACTCCCTCCTTTATCCTTTTCCTTACGGCGCAGTTCAGGTGTCCAACGATATATGAGACAGATACTGCGCCATTTCCTTTCCCCAAAAACCAATTATTATTAATAAGCGCCAACTTGGCCAGGCCAGTAGATGATTGTTTCAGGCAGGAAATTGAGTACAGAGTAAGTTTATCCGTCCGCCATCTCAGAGACGGCCGTAGATGTAAGGGCAGAGCATGGCAAAGGCCCGGACGGTGATCAACCTCTCTTTCAGGTATACAGTATTTGGATTAAGCTTTCATGAGTTTCAGCTTGCATAGACAACAACGCATTCTTCGAAGTCATATTTCTTCTGGATGAGTACGCATCGAGGGTGACACCACTGACGCCTGTGTAGACCACAGTATTGGCAGTCCGGTCGAAATGATGCATTATAGGCGGTACTGTCAGGAAGAGGTATAAGGTGTTGTATGCCGTATTTGGAAAGCGCATGTGAAGAGAAAGGACAAGAGAAGAGGACGGGACAAACGCTATTCTCCACCGAGTTTGCACAAGAACTTACTCGGTGTACAGCCTGCCTTAGCAGTCTTCATCGACTGGCACAGCTTGGTTGCCAAAGGAAGACCAACGGAAGCAACGACATTGCCAACGAACGATCAAAGGAATGATGCCACGTGTGTGTATCGATCGATATGATAATAAAGTGTGTTCTATGTCCACCAAATCTTAATTATAAACCGCATCTCATTTTCAAGCATATAAAGCTTGCCGAGTTATCACCTAAATCATAAATTATGTGACGCTTGCAGTGGTTCTTTTTCAAGCAGTCTTTGCCGCTGGCTACGATTACTGTCTTGTGCAGTTCAGAGGAGCAGCCGTGGCAGTTCTTACAATGGATTAGTAGATTAGCTCCGCTGCTCGTTCCCACAAAACGTGCGTGTTCTCTAAGGGGGCCATTATTAAGCTGGCAGTTTGGGCAATGTGGACGTTACTAGAGCCCGGTGATACCCGATATACTGCACTGATATAGCAAGAAACATGCGTTCTACGTGATAGGGTGTACAACTTGTTCGGTCGGAAAGCCTAGGATTGACAGGAGGGCCTCAGAAACGCGACGAAAATATTTACACAAGCTTCAGGTAAAAAAAAAACCAATTATGCGACATTAGCGTCCGAACCGAGGCACTGTGCCTGCCAGGTGGGCACGCTACGCGTATGTCAGGAGGGATCTTTCCTATTGGTTATTGCCCTCCCTCTAAGAGGAGATGTGATGAGCTTTGTCCCCCTTTTTTAAAATAACTACCACATCAATAGACATTCCCAACAAACTTTACAGTCATGGACACCAGAATGCGTTCACTTGGTGTCCCTCGAGAACGCTTCAACCAAGGAGCCTTCGTGGCATGTCTTTTCGTAAGTTTTGGTGGTTCTGCCATCCAGCACGGCGACGTGGCCGTTCTTCGACAAGTCTTCATAGTTCTGTCAGCTTTCACGGCAAAGTGACCTCAAAGCATACGCCATACTTAGACGGTACTCTTTTGAATTTGAGTGACTTTGTGCTTTCTCGTAATCAATGAAAGCTATATATAGAGGTTGGTTATATTCTGCGCATTTCTCTATCACCTGATTGATGGTGTGAATATGATCTATTGTAGAATATCCTTTACGAAAGCCTGCCTGATCATTTGGTTGATTAAAGTCTAACGTTGCCCTGACTCTATTAGCGATTACCTTAGTAAATACTTTGTAGGCAACGGATAGTAAGCTGATCGGCCTGTAATTTTTCAAGTCCTTGGCGTCTCCCTTCTTATGAATTAAGATAATGTTTGCATTCTTCCAAGCTTCTGGTACAGTCGAGGTCATAAGGCATTGCGTATACAGGGTGGCTAGTTTTTCTAGCACGATGTCCCCTCCATCCTTCAACAGATCTGCTGTTACCTGATCCTCCCCAGCTGCTTTTCCCCTTTTCATTGCTTCTAAGGCTTTCTTTACTTCATCTTTCGTTACTGGCGGGATGACGCATTGCTGTGAACTGCTGTCTTTCTCATTAGCGCTCTGATTACATTGGCTACTGTACAGGTCTGTGTAGAACTCTTCGGCTACGTTAACTATCTTATCCATATTGCTAATGACATTGCCCTGCTTGTCTCTTAATGCATACATCTGGTTTTTACCTATGCCTAGTTTCCTCTTCACTGTTTTTAGGCTACCTCCGTTCTTTATAGCATGCTCGATTCTCTCCATATTAAACTTCCTTATGTCGGCTACCTTGCGCTTATTTATTAACTTTGATAGCTCCGTTAGTTCTATTCTATCGGTAGTGTTAGATGCCTTCATGTTTTGGCGCTTCTTAATCAGATCTTTCGTCACCTGAGATAGCTTTCCGGTATCTTTTCGAACTGTCCTACCGCCTACTTCTACTGCGCACTCCGTAATTATTGATGCCAGGTTATCGTGCATTGAATGAACATCAAGATCATCTTCCTCAGTTAAAGCCGAGTATCTGTTTTGCAGCGCTATCCTAAACTCCTGTGCTTTCCCTCTTACGGCTAACTCGTTAATGGTCTTCTTCTTCGCTAGCTTCTTCCGTTCCCTCTTCAAGTCTAGGCTAATTCTAGACCTTACCATTCTATGGTCGCTGCAACGCACCCTTCCGAGGACGGCCACATCCTGAATGATGCCAGGTTTAGCGCATAGTATGAAGTCTATTTCATTTTTAATCTCACCATTGGGGCTCTTCCAGGTCCACTTCCTGTTTTCTCGTTTGCGGAAGAAGGTATTCATGATCCGTAAATTATTTCTATCCACGAATTCGACTAATAACTCTCCCCTGCTATTTCTAGAGCCTAGCCCATAGTCACCTACCGCATGGTCGTCAGCCTGCTTCTTGCCCACCTTCGCATTGAAGTCGCCCATCAGTACAGTGTACTGCGATTTTGCTCTATTCATTGCTGATTCTACGTCCTCATAGAAGCTTTCGACGGTCTGGTCATCATGGCTGGATGTGGGTGCGTAGGCCTGCACCACTTTCAGCCTGTTCCTCCTATTCAGCCTAATTACTATAGCTGCTACCCTCTCGTTAATACTGTAGAGCTCCTCTACGTTGCCAGCTATATCCTTATTAATGAGGAAACCCACACCTAGTTCTCGTCTACCCTCTAACCCGCGATAGCACAGTATGTGTCAGTCCTTTAGTGCTGTATACGCCTCACCTGTCCTCCTAACTTCGCTAAGCCCTATCACATCCCATTTAATTCCCGCTAGTTCCTCGAACAGCACTGCTAGGCTAGCCTCACTAGTTAAAGTTCTAGCGTTAAACGTTGCCAGGTTCAGATTCCAATGGCGGCCTGTCCGGAGCCAGAGATTCTTAGCACCCTCCGCTGCGTCACAGGTCTGACCGCCTCCGTGGTCAGTTGCTCTGCAGCCGCTGGGGACTGAGGGCCGAGGGTTAATTGGTTTGATCATAGAAGGTTGTGGCCAAGTACTACACCAGGGTGGCCAAATCCTCCTCTGGTGAGAGAGTGCGTTGTCGGTTCTGGTCACCGAGATAAGGCCGCACTCCAGGCCTGGTTATGCAATTCCATCGACACGCGGATTTTTTTTAACCCGGTGGAGAATTGCGCGGCACCAGGATTTGAACCCCGGTCCTCTTGCACGCGAGGCGGATGTTCTACCTCTACGCCATCGCTGCATGTCCGCCTCCTATCAGATGAACTTGATTGCAAGTGGGCGCCTGTCCTTTTTGGCATTAACGTCCGTAGGCTGCGGAGCCCGTGCTGCCAGAGCAACTCAGTGCTGTTGATTATGTTCTGTGTTGATTCGCGCCTTTCAGTCACCCTTATCTCAATAGCAGCATGGATGGTTAGGAATCTAGGGTTCTGCATCCGCCACCGGTTCTTGCTCCCCCCCCCCCCCCCCCCCCGATGTTTTGGGCCGGCTTGGTGGTATTCAGCCTTCTGTAGGCCACGGGCTCCGATTGTGCAAGATACTGAGGTCGGAATGGCAGCACTAGACCCGACTGCAGCGCCAAAATCTCCGATTTCTGCTTGCTTCTTCCCTCTGCGGGCACGTCGTGGAAAAGACACTGGGAATTATCTCGCATCATAGATAACAGCACCGAGTTCCTCTGGCAGCACGCGATCCACAGTCTACGGACTATAATGCCAAAAGAACAGGCACCGACCTGCAATCAAGCTCATCTGTTAGGAGGCGTCAGCAACTGCCCCGACGAAATCCAGCGCCTGCTAAGCGTGGCCTCAACCTCGCCTTCGAACCTAGACAGTCCACCCTAGAGTCATTTACTATGGTCAGGGAAGTTTCCAAGTCCAGCGCACTGTGTATCTCGTCCTCTCTTCGTCCGTCGTCTGCCAGAGCTACAATGTTCAGAGTAAATCAAGGGTAGGGCTCTGTAAAGCGATTCTGCTACAGCCTACAAGAGAACCGTCGGGTAGTCATGTTTACCCAGCTCCTCAAGCCGTCTGGTAAGACAAAGAGGTATGGCGTGTTTGGAAGACTTGATCGAGGCTAATTTTAAGCAACACGCCGCCAGGATTTGCTCTGTGAGCTTGGAATGCTGAGTGGAAAGGCAAAAGCGATTTTCTGAACCTCGGCATGTACGCCCGCCTACATAACCTTCAAAGTTAAATATAAGACGACAGTCTCAGCATTGAAGGGCTTTGCCATTTGGAAGTTCTAATGTAAAACGCAGCTCTTGTGAACATTAAAAAAAACTTGAACAGTGTCTGCCGGTGTTTTAGCTGAAACTCATCGAATAAATTAAAAACCACTAGAAAGTTATCAATGCACCTGTAGACTTTTATTGCGCTAGTTAGGTGCGCCGAGTTCCAGCTATAGATGACGGTTAGACTTAGATAAAACTATCCCTCATTAGACTCTGGCAATGCATGAGCCGACAGAAATGCCTTTCCGGTTCACGTATATTTTTCCTTCAAAGCCTACCATTGTGGAACCGAGATCGGTGTGCAGTAGCTCAAGGAAGTGTTGTATGGTGGCACCGCAGGCAATCTGAAAAGCGACACGTCTGTGCAAGTCGATGACGGAATTCACAGTTCTTCGATGTACAGGGATAGCGCACAATTCTGAGCTGTTGAACTACAAAGGGTCTTCCGGTCCCCAGCTTTTGTTCATGCCTGCCGGTACATCAATCCACCAAGAAAAAGTATGGCGTTATGCCCTACTATCACAAAGTTTCTCATAAACCACTAGGAAAAAAATACCCAAATGACAGTAAACGGCTTGCCCTCTAGGGCACTGTCATAAGCAGGTTTTATTTAATGCATATATATGAAGAATTTCATTTTCTCCGGCATACAAAGGAGTTGTGTGCAGGAATACAAGGCAGTAATACTTTTTCTACTGACAGAAATAGAGTACACATGTGGCGCCATGTTTATGCAACCTCACACAGGCTCATTCTTACAGCAGTGTGAATGGTGGAAACTAACAGGAATCTAGGAGGCAGCCAGCAGCCCAGGTTGAGCAGTAGCGCTGCTTTTATTCCACCACGCATAACGTGCTCTTTTAGCCGCCTGAAAGTGCAGCGGCCGCGTAGTCGCAGGTGGCAGTAGTCCTCTGCTTGTCGCCTGCGTGTGCTTTGCGGGAGCACTTTGTTGCCTATTAGCGTAGATGCAATGAGGAGTGAAGTGTAGCAAAGAACTGGTGTTGTCTGCGGCGTGTAAGCAGTGAATTATGTGCAGACTTGTCGAAAAAGGCCTACGTGAAAAGTAGACAGTAATTGGCGCCTTACCTACACTTGAGTTGCTTCAATTTTACATAACGCTGCTTTTGTAAAATCCAAGAAGGTCGATGTTGTGAAATAGAGGAGAAGCATTCTAGTAGCAGTAAAACATTATCGTTAAGTACCATTTTATCTCGTAATGGTAGCTGTTTTTCTTTGTTCTATTTGAGCCTAAACCGACAGCGGACTGTGGTTCTTGGTAAAAAAGAAACAGTGTTTTTTTTTCTTTTACACGCGGAGGTATCAAATATGGTTGTTAGAGGTAATCCCGATTGTTTGGTGCGGTCATCGCCAGAAAAATTAGCAAAGGCTTTTGCAAGAATTTTATTTTGCATTATGTGACATGGAGGTCGAAAACACAACAGGAAATACGAATCTGCAGTGGTCGTCTTCATGCGTACATGTCATCCGAAACGTCTGCTTCATCTACTGTTGCTTGGAACTCCCAGTGTCAGGCATAGATATTTTTGAAACACCAGTCAGCGCCGTGCTTCTGGAGAACGAAAAGTGGAAAGAATTTCTCAGTTTTTAATCGCGTGCTGCGTAACGCACTAAACTCCGCGAGAGCTGTCACAGTGATGCTGTCTGTCTTTGGGCAATGCTAAAAATTATGAGTAAACCTTACATTACACATATTGCGGCAACGTCAGCCACCACAAGAATGGGTGAGGTGCGTTTCAAGGGTGAGCGCAAATGGTAATTTTGAAAGTCGTCTGCAACTGCTATTTCAACTTGCAGTTTTCTCACCCTGTTTCGCTAGCTTCGTGACAGTCGCTGTGTTAATATCGTTTATTTTACCAATGTATAAATACTGCATCAAAGTTGCTTGCAATCCATCTGCGCAAGACCAACGCGACGTCGGCACTGCTCTTATACCTGGCGCTTTTTCAGCACCAAATGAAACCAAACTAATGAAAATAAGAAAATAATACGAGGCTCTTTATGAGTACGCGGTGCGATGCGTTGAGACGCGCTGTGCGCAAAGTGGCATGTTTGTGTCGATTGCCAGCCTACCAGCAGCCGTTACACGCTGTGTGAAAAATGGACCTATTTTGCTCAACAGCACCGGTTTCTGCAATTCGTACCTCGGGGAAAAAAAAGCAGACGTTAAGCTACTTCAAACCTACATGAAACAAACTGGATCGCATGTGCTGAAAAGCCAGCCTATGCTGGAATATTAACAACGACACAACACACCTTCCGGAATTAGGGATTTCTGCACTAAAGAAACGCACATGCGCAGCATTCGCTGATATTTACCTGATACATGCGCAATGAGCGATGTGGTACAACAACTAATAAATAAACTACGGCGGCATGCACGGCGACTGCAAGGGAAAGAGTAGCAGAAAATTTGAACCGGTAGTAGATGACAGACGATTTTCCCATGGTTCATCCCGTTAACTTCATAAGCGCACCCCACCCACTGCAATGGGTGCAGGGTCACATGGGCGGATCTGGTCATGTGATGACGCGTGACCGTATGTTCACGGCCTACGTCACCGATTACGTCACAGAATATTTGGTATAATAGCTGCCAGTATAAAAAAGTACTTAGAGCTGGTAGGAGCGGCAACTTGAATTTTTTATTTCATAAATACTCCTTTGCAGAGGTGCTACGTAAAGTAGCGCGAAATGAACACCCGCTTCAGTACATCAGTTTATTCAATTCCGTATTATTCGGGGGTGACTGTTGCAACTACAAGCATAGGAAAGAGAGCCTTAAACTAAAGGTTGGGCCGCCACGGTGGCTCAGTGGTAATGGCGCTCGGCTGCTGACGCGCAAGACGCGGGTTCGATCCCGACCACGGCAGTCGAATTTCGATGGAGGCGAAATTCTAGAGGCCCGTGTACTGTGCGATGTCAGTGCAAGTTAAAGAACCCCAGATGGCCAGATTTCCAGAGCCCTTCACTACGGCGTCCCTCATAGCCTCAGCCGCTTTGGTACATTAAAACCCCACTAAAAAAAAAGAAAAAATTTAGTTTGGGCTTTACCTTTGTGCGCTTCCGATGTGGTAATGATATGATGCGCATACAAAGAGCAGAAAAGGAAATCAGCGGTGCAAGTTCTTTAGAGCAGAAAGGCAACTTGCAGTTTAATGAACATACGTTTAATGCTCAGTTGCACCAACAGAACGATTTCAATGGGGAAAAAATGCTTTCTGGAGGGGAAGAGCAGATTTTATTTTCGGTAGAGGCGGGGGCAGTTCTAGTGCGAGGACGACCGGTTAGCTATTTAGGATATAATAAAAAGCAGATCTTTACTTACACAAGGTATTTCAGCAACTGTACTTGAAAGGACCATATTTTGTACGTAGTGTACTGTTTCCATATTCTCGAATCCCTGCTTTACGTTCCATTACCATTCGTTTGACTCCATCGGTTGATAAGAAAAAATAGCTGTTTGCGCCAACGGTCTCTCCTCATGCGGCGCTCGTGTATAATTTTTCTGTAAATTGCTTTTTTATGATCTTTAACAAAAATTTTATCTTTGAATTCTGCTTAAACTGGCAGTGCCGGTTGATCAGATGGCGATATCCACAGGAGGTGACGTAGCGATTATTACACCAAGATCAGAAAGCAACACTGCGCTCCTGTTATTTCCTCAACATCAAAGGTATTGAGCGCCCGATCTGGTAAATCTATTGCATGATTGCGTGGCCGCCCACGTGCGGCGACAGAGCAGAAAAATCGCTACATAATATGCAGCCCTTAATGCTTTTCGACATTAACGGCGAAAATGTTGAATTGACTTGAAATTAACAACTAGCTGCGTAGGATAATTCTGTTGCGTTGCAACACCGACTGTTTTGTCGCCCTATTGCCTTGGAATACCTGGTTCCGGCCCCTGAATGGAGAGTGGAAGCCGTTCTAAAGTTCAATATTTTATTTATCTCTTTCTGTCGCGACGCATTCGCGTTTGAAGTCATGAGCTAATAAAACAAGCTTTTCGATGAGCACGATTTTCATTGGTGTCATAGAACTGTGTCTTCGATGAAATCACTCAAACCTTATGATTCACTTTCTTAAGTTAAAGCCCCCATTTATGTAGAGACGCGCCTCCAGAAACAAGCCACAGCATGCATTTGCATAAGGCGCGAAGAAACACATGGCCAACGATGACGGAGGTAGAACGCTGTTTAAACAAGTCGGCTAAGAACTACCCAATTGCACACAAGTCGCTTGATTATGAGTTAAATTAACTTGACAGCCAATTCATGTGAATGCCTCGGCCCTTTTCTCCACCTTTGCCAGCTGCATTATCTCACTGTGCGATTACAAAGCCTACATGAGAATCAACTCGAATCACCCGATGCCCTCGTCGACGCGATGGGAAGGAGTATGGTCCATCTTCTGCTTGTATGTGCACACGGCAAAACGCTTGTGTGGAACGCACAAACTTCGTGCTCCGGACCACTTTGGGCTGCGCGCGCGACATGTAGCAATGAAGCGTGGCTCGAGACGGGCTGCGTGTGAGCATGCGCGGCGAAACATTGCATGGCCCGTCTTTTCGCGGCTTCCTTACGGCCATGGTTGTCCACCTCCTTTCGGCGCCAGAAGCGCTGTCTGCGGTAATTGCTGCGAAACGAGAGCTATGCACCTGGGCATGGAATTTTGGGTTCGTTTTTTCCCCTCTTCATATATTTCATCGCAGTACGGTCATGGGACCACATCTGACGAAAGAAGCACATGGCGATGCCGAACCGAGAAAAGACGCTCGATGCTATCAGTTTGGCCGTTAATGCTAACAGCCGACCTTCCTCGAGTCAGGCGTTATCACTAGATGTCGCCTCCCGGGCCGGTATGGGTTAGAGCACACAGTTCAGGCGTTCTATTATACAAAGGTTTTGCACTCTGTACGGCTAGTCAGGGAGGTAGTCGCAAACATACCGAGCAATTGAAAAACAGATGAAAAATTTAAAATTGGTTTTTGAGGCAAGGGAAAGAAGCAGTAACAGCCTGACATATCGATGGACACTCGAAAAGCGTCGTAAAAGGGATAAAGGAGGTAATGGAAGAAAGGAAGAAAGACGTTTCGTGATGGAGGGCACCCGAAAAAATTGCCACCACCTGGAGGTATTTAATGTGCACCGACACCGTACAGCACATGTGCGCTTTTTGAGTTTCGCCTCATGGAAACAATGCCGCAGCCTCCAGGCTTTGTACCCGGGAAATCGGGCTCAGTAGCTAAGCGCCTTATCCACTGCGTGACCGCTGCGGGTAGCAGCATTGCTCGAAAAAAACATTTTTGAATGGGAAAAGGCTTTAAGAATACAGTTTTTTTTTCAGGTATTTTAAGATTTCAACATGACATTATATCCATACACCTCCTGTCGGCAGGCTTGGATTATTTTGCCCCATTGGGTTTCTACGGCAGATATGGCTATTCAACGGGAACGATGGGAAAACTTTAACGGAAAAATTTTGCAACGCATCGGAGGAATGAATCATTACTTTCATTACTTTCATTGGATTTCCTTACAATATTATTATATTGATTATATTTGTTCAAGAAAAGTGGACTTGGTGGCGGAAACGGCAATGTCATAACGGTCACCCAACCCGCGGACACGGTGAGCGTCGGGATGAAAAATAGAAGCCAAGGGGTTAGTAACATGCTATCGCTGGATGAGACTGGGAAATATTTAAAAGTCGAGCGGCGACCGCTCGTAGGGCGGCTGGAGACGAAGATTCGAAACCAGAGGACACGTTATCAGCTCAACGCAGAGGCTGCTAGACGGTGCGTGCTCTATGAATAGCCACGTGATTCATTGTTCTCGTTTCATTCCGGCCCGATAGTACATTCTGGGAAAAGAATTATGCTTTCAGGCGCTCATAGAAACATCTGAGGAGGCCAGTGATGGGATGTGATGCAGGCCGAACGAAAGCGCCGTAATATAATAGAACTGGTGATACAGGTATGCCCTAAGGCGTAATATGTATGGGATGTGCAATGTTAAAACCACCACATTTGCAATGCTGCCCCGATCAGAGTTCACCATAATGTTAGCTGGTTTCTGTTATAAGAAAAAAAATGAAAGAAGCGCGAACTTACTGTTTCGAAAGCAACAGCTCTCGCAGTGGTCTATACTCTCGAAGAAGCCACTCCTCGAGCACCCCGTCGACACGACCAATTCGCAGCCTGTCATATCTTTTTTTACTGTGACGCCATAACCGGTGAGCAACATTAAGTGTGGCCCCCTACATGTTTTATGCTCGCATGATGGCTCGCATTCTGATGCTTGAGCGAAGTGGTGATGGCAACCTGGAAGACAAGGAAACCAAGGACAAATTACTGCGGTAAATAACTTAAGTTCTGTGAAGCATGGCGGAGATTAAAAAAAACGCATTGGAAGGCTTATCCGTAACGACGTGCCCGTTTTGTACGTATAAGATTTTTGGTGTGCGACTGCGCCCTTTTGCATTTATCGTAAATTGCGACACATCTTGCAAGATGAAGTTAAAACTATTAGCTTTGCGGACAATCGATAGTGGCGGGATATACAGGATTTTTTTTTGAATATTGCCTAATATACCAAGAACTATCATATTGTGTTTGCTGGGCACGGACAATGTACCACCAGCAGTCGATGCACCATCAGTAAAAAATGGAGCAAAAAAATATTTTCTTTTTCAGCCAAAACTAGAGCCATGCGAAAAGTACATCGGGTAGCGACTGGACGCCTAAAATTGCGTTAATTTATATACTCTACGCAGCGCCGCCCAGCACATTGGCCAGAGTAGTTTGTGTGATGATAATTATCAGACAAACTACGCCCACTGCGGGACAAACAACCCTCCCATATACCTCTAAGCACCACAGTCCTGTGCAACCTGCGACCACCATATCCGCACAGAGATGAGAATCTCATCTTCCCACCTCACTTTCTGCAGGTTCTTCTCGGATTGCCTTTCTCAGGATCCATTCCGTTAATTACAGGACCATCACTAGCCTTCGCTTTATATGGCCTGGTCATATCCATTTCTGCCTGTTATGCGATACCCTAGAAGTATACTGAGCGAGAACCCAGAAACCATCGTCGTCCACCTGGCACTTGCCAACCGCCGTTCTCTCCCCCGCACCCCTTTCTCCACTGCCGTTACACCCATCACAGCTGGTAGGTCCCCTCCTCTGCCTCCTCCCTCTCTCTATGTAGGGAAGGGGATCGAGGCGCCGGACAAAGCATGACTCAGCTCATGAGGAAATGACTAAGATGTACGCAGCGAAAATAATAAAGGAGAAAATCATAATAGAGTCACAACTGGAATTGAAACAAGAAAGTATTACAATGAGAACTGGAAGAAAGCCCCATTTCAAGGAAAATCTTATCACCTTTCCTCTGCATCAAACCAATTGATGGCCCCCAACTTTTAGTTTCAACTAAGTTATCATTAAATATCGTTTGTTTCCTGACTCACCCCGGTCACTTGTTGTCTTTTAAAGTTACGTCTATCGTTTTCCTTTCCATAACTCGCTGCGCTGTGCAAGAATAATTAAGCGAAGTTTTATTATAGAGCCTGTAGGTATTCTATCATGACAGTTACAAAGCAGTGAAGGGAATAGTGATGCTGAACTGAAATCTGTTGGGATGACTTGCACTCATTTACATTCGAACAGCACGGCGGTAACTACAGTAGCAAGCATGTTAGGCGTGTCCTGCATTTTTACAATGCCAGCCACATGCGGCTTTTCGGACAGCCAAAGGCCCAGTCTCCTGTCCTCGTTTTCTTCTCTTCCCCGTCGGCTAGGCTTGTCGCTCTGCATCTATGGAGGAGAGTACCACCTGATTAGCGCCACAGGGCAGAAAGCCGGCGAAGTAATTTTTTGTTACGTTCCCGCCTTCTTCGCGAGGCGACGGATGGCTTCAAGATGACACAGAGAAGCAAAGAAGGCGCGGTTTCCAAAGAGGAAAAGGACAAAAATAGGAATGCTATCAACCAAAGGAACTTGCAGTGCAGATCCTCGTCCAGGGTAAAATAAAGCAGTCCACTGATAGCTGGATGGCTCAAGGTCTCGATGCAACCCAACGTGGGCCAAGAAAATGATGAAACTATATAAGCCGTCTGGGTAAAAAGAATAAAAAAGCAGCAACGAATAAAATATTTCGATGGAAAGTGTTTTAAACAGTGAAGACAGAGTGAAATACATTGCATCAGTTATAGCTCTGTCACTTGGAAGTGACAATAGAGTAATCTCCTCGAATGTAGAAGCAGCATAGAAATGTCAGTTATTGGCAATTGATTTTATGAGAATGTACCCCTATCGCTCATCACTGTTTGAAAATAACAAAACGCGCGCGAAAATCGCTCAGTTTTGCGCTGCACTCACGTCCTCCGCTATTCTGCTCGCCGACGCGGCTTCGTGCGCACGCTGAATCTTGCGCGCCGCAATGCATTCGGCAGGCGTGATTTTCGAACGCGAACTCCCAGAGCGAGTACGGTGGTCAGCGTTAGGCTGAACTCGCGTCCACCACAACTATTTGGCCGCCGACGGGGCTTTGTTGAACCTGTTCTACTTATCGCTATTGTTCTTAAAGAAATAGCTACATTGACGCTCCGCCTTTCGACACGTCCGCAAAGCGAAATGGCGAGGTCAATGCGGCGCTACAGGTGCAGGTGACGCGGGGCTTTCCAATGCCAAAAGGGAGCGGCACTCAGTAGATGCGCTATGTGAACTTATTTTGCAATGTAACAAAGTTAAGTTGCTCTTATCAGCGGAGTCGGCGTTCTTGTATATTTTACCGTAATTCGAGGAGTGCGTGCACGCAAAGGAAATTCCGCGCTGGCCGGTTCAGCAACAGAAGAGACGTGTTAACGCATTTAACCGCAAAGCCTAGAAGCTAGCTTTTAGCTCGCACTCCTTACTTCTTTTCAAAGGCTGGTTGAAGGCAGTATTCGTGCTTCCTGCAATGTAAGGTGGTTGTATTCTTGGTGCACAATCTTTTACTGCTGTGCGCCATTGTTCTGGCCAAGGACTGGCACCGTCTATGCTAATGTCTCATTCCATTTAATTCCCAGCGACGACGTGCTGCGTATGCAATGGCTGAAAGTGACGGGACGCAAAGACTGGCCACCCAACGACGTGCCTGCTTGCTCTACTGTCTGCAACAAGACTTTTCTGCCTGAGGGCTTTAGCGAGAAATGGGAATGCTGAGAAACACTGGCAAAATCAAAACCCTGAGAACAGTGTGAAATCGGGCTTTGCTGAGTATTTTCATTCCATATGCACCGCAGATGTAAACAGCGCGGCCTCCTGGAGGCTGGAGCTCTATTCTGGCCGCAGGCCCACTGGAGGTAGACGAACTCGACGAGGATGGCGTACCGAGCCAAAAGCCCAGCAAGGAAAAACTGCAAACCTAGTGTGATGAGCTGCCAGTTAGTGGTGCAGCAGCAGCTTTGGGTAGTCCTCTTCTTTTCATCAGTGATGGCCATGTCGAAGTAAACAGCTCGGTTGTGCCTTCAGTATTAGCCGTGTACAACCCACTCCACGCTTTGGTGCCACTGCCCGAAAGGGTATCACAAGAGCCAGTAAGGCTCAAAGCTGTGCCCATATTTACTGCTCGCACAGGAACAACCAGTACCGAAGATCGATTGCTGAACCCGGAGCTTAGAAGCTCGTCTGGCCATAGGTTGCCTGCCGGGATTATCCCAGGCTATAATGGCTCCAGCGCGAGGTCATTCGTTCCTTGTTGAGGTTCAAGGCGGAAAGGAGACCGGAACACTTCCTCAGTAGCGAGACACATTATGCGCTCTTGATAATCACCACATCGAATGTGGGGAAGCTTTGTTTTTGTTTGAGGAGAAAGGATCGAAATTTTTGCTGACTTGATAGTGTTCCCGCGACCTATTCGATGCGTTATTTTGATTTCTGTGAAGTTCGCAGGTTGTAACGACCCTATGGATATGGCCAGTGTGATATCAATACTCTAAAGGATGCTGAAAACAGGTATCATGTTTTCCCCATTGCCCAGCAATGTAAACCACCCAGTATCATTGTGTAGCACGGCCATTTCTGCGAATGTGAGTCCTAGCAGTTGTCTCACGAAGAATATTTCCCCCCCTGGCACTGAGGAAAACTCCGGCACCTGTGCCTATCGACAAGCCAGCGCCTTCTAGAGAGAGATGTGTCCAGTGTCGCGATGACTGGGGATCGCTCGAGTGATAGTTACGGAAATAGGCAACGATAGAACTTGTTTCGGTGCTGATTGAGCTTCAGGTTCTGTCGACATTGTTCTTCAAAAGAAAAAAAAGTCACTGCGCTCAAAAACAAGCCACTCAAAACGAGCGTTTAACACGCTGTTAAGGTTTTGATGGAGGCTTATATTCTTGTTTGGGAGAAGGATGGCCCTACTCGTAGAAGAATGTTTTAGAGCTTTTGTGCACGAAGTTTGTTTTACTCCCACTTACCAGCTGTTACAGACAGAAAATCTCTCGCCGAGGTATACAAAAAAACCACTGCCGAGCAAATCACTCAAACTATAAATAAATATTAACTGAAGTTGTGCGGCACAGTGTGGCGGAGCTAGAATGAGCTGCCCCTCCAGCCGGGCGCTATGGGTTTTGTTGCCTTCGCGCACGAGGTTGTGCTCCGCGTGTGTACAAAAGAAATAGGTGTGCAATGCAATTTTTATTATACAGGTCAGTAAAGAGAAATAGAATTAAAATCTTTAATTGTAATCAGATACAAATACAGGTAAAATCTTTAGATGCGTGCACAGCAAAAAGCCGCGAGGATTTGCAAAATGTATTGTAAATGCTAATGATGTAAACAGCTGTAAATAACATTTGTTTCAGGGAAGACTAAGAAATTCTCCAAGATACATTTTCGAGGTAAAGATATATCTTTTTCACCATTGTATTACCAGTATTGGCGGACACAAGAAAATCGGTGAATAGTTTTTTTGTGAGCTGGTAACTAATTTTTAAAAATTAACTTTTTTACTATTAGAGTTAGGCGCTCGTTGAGATTAGAGATTTGTAGCCGACCGGTATTAATAGCCATATGAGTTTTTATAATTTAGTAATTGCGATTGCGCTTGGCGCTGTAGGTGGACAAAATTTAGCTTTTTTGAACATGCACTTAGATGCACTGGAAATGTTTCCTTGCACGCTGCCTTTCGAGAGCGTGTGTAATTTGGCACTTGGCAAGAAAATTAATTTGAGCCGCAGCGCCAAGTATAATTGATTTTTCCAAATGCTAAAAACTGATATGGGTTTTACTAACGAACGGCTTCAAATATCTAATTGCAACTAAGCGCCTATTTTTAATAATTATAAAGTTAATAATAAAAAATAGTTAGAAAGCTTATTCTTTAAAACAATTCACCGGTTTTCTGCTGTCCGCTAGCACTGGTAATACCATGCTGAGGAAGTTATAATTTTACCTCAAAAATTCTAGTTTTGAAATTTAGTTAAAAACTTCCCGAAACAACTAGTATATATAATCACGAGCGCCTTCTCTCCGCGTCTGCTCTATGAAGTCTTTTAGCTCGAGATGAACGAGCTAAAAAGTTGCCAGAGTTTCGAAAAAACAGTAAGCAACAGCCGTACGGCGCATAAATGACAACGAAGTGTTGCTATTATACTTCTGCAGCGAAGACAGCTTGCAGCCTTGTGGACCACATCGTTTAACGACGCAAAATAACTTAAGCTAGGAATGTGGCCACGAAACGACCGTAAAGCAATAATAACCGCAGCATACGGCACAAGTATGCCTGCCATCATGCCTCAAGTGATAAGCGGAGCAAACGCCTGAGCCCATCTCTGGAGGCGGCGAGAAAAGCTTCCACTCGAGCTGGTTGGGAGCCCAAAAAGCGTCACGGAAGGATCGACACCTGAATAAGAAGGGGTCGGAGGCAACCCGAATGGCAGCGCCGTGACGCAAACTGTCGTACCAACTGAGTAGCGCTACACTGCGGCCTCTTACTGAACCGAGCCGTCCGAAACGCTCCCAATGTGAAGCGAGCGAGGCGGCTGGCGTGGTAGAAATACAGGAGGCTGCTAGCCGGTGGTCGAAGAATACAATTACCGCCGCTAACGGCCGCTCTCAGTTTAAAACTTGCAAAGAACTTTCGAGGCGCGGCGCACAAGGAACCTACCGCCGTCTGGAACGACTTTGAATCAGTTTCGCACGGCTGCGATCCTTCGAGTTAAATGTGGTCGCATCTCGCCGCATGGCGCTGGTTGCAAATTGATAAAGCCGCATGCAGTGGGCTTTTAACTTAAGCAGACGTATATTACAAACCTTAGCGGCCAAATTCCACCATGGTTGCCAATGCAAAGAAAATGAACTTTGTGGACAAGTTTCTAGTCGAAAGTGGCCAGGCGGCCTGCCCTTTTTCGACGGGCTTTTTAGCGGATATAGTGAGCAAGCATGGCCTGTTCTAGAGCTTTTGGAATGCTTCCTTGTTATACAACAGCTTTCTTGCTAAGTTTTGGAGCGACGTCAAAATATTCCGCGCTGGTTACACAGAGATTACGGAAATCAGCTGCTGCAAAAATCTCTTCTTCGATTCTGGCCAGTGTGGCACTACTTTGATCTGAGCAAAACCAAGCCTATCCGAGGACTGATATGCAGGAATATGTCGAGGTTCTCGAGCGGTCTTAATTAATCTCAGTAGTCTCCAAACGCGATCTTCATAGGGAAGATATGTGTTTAGGTACATATACGATTTGTAACTTTAACGAGGAAGCGACAGAAAGTCACAGCGAGTCTTAATGTGCCAAAAGGCAAGCGTGGCGTTGCAATCGTCAGAAACGAAGCGGTGGGAACACGTTTGTCTGGTTAAATAGTTCGTCTTGAGTTCTAACCATGTCCGGCGCTGCATCCTCAAAGTCTGCTTACCCTGCAGTTCAGAGCACCACCCAGCGCCTCGTAGACCCCTTGCGCGACCATTAGCAGGTTAACATTAAGTTGTCAGCACAGCACCTTGCCTTGAAATTGATTTACTTAGTGTTACGTTGGAGACGCCAACATGCAAGAATATTCAAGCCACTGAGAAGCATCAATCGACAGAGGCTTCAAAGGCCGTCGATGTGGTTGCAGCGCCACGAGTGCAGGTGGTGGCGTCTACAAGGGACCTTCACCCCCCCCCCCCCCCCCACCCCTGCTGTTTACGGGGTGAAACGGCCGTCCGCTGCCTGAGAACGGCTTTGGTGAACCTGTCGTTTGTGGTAAACGCCGGACCCACCCGGGACATCTTTATCTCGGAGGGGACGGCTGGGGAGCCGGCGAGCGGCGGGGTTGCAAATGAGCCGTGGCAAATGCGGCCGTGTTTGACTAAGCCAACGTCGCCGGAATCCTCGTGCTTCGAAAACAACTTCGTCTTAGACTGTGCTTTTCCTTATACGTGGAACCTTCTGCAAACTGCAGTGGCAACCTTTAGTTCCCACGCTACCGCCGTGAAGTGCAGGTGACTGACCTTCGACGCTGCCATGGGCCCCCTTCGGGCTATTCATCACTGTAGCCTGGACAGCGCGGACCATAATCTGCCAGAAGTGGCAAGAGTGTGTTGCTGGGGGCGTCCTGGAAGGCGGACCCTGAAGACTGGACACGTGATCTACATCACAGTGATTCGACGCATTTTTAATGAACTAGATTCCCCAACTAGGGACCTGGGGACAGCGGACCCTATTTAATCAACGATCTGGCGTGTGATCAGCCAGCTCCCGATTCACTCTTTCGAACTTTGTAGAAATGTAAATAAACCTTTTCAGTCTCTTCTTCACCTCGAAGACCCTCTCATCTCTTCGTCACCGCCACAACAGCAGTCTCCCGATCCGGAACCCAGGGACACCGACCTTGGCGAGAGACGGCACAGGCGAACCAGGGGCCCGCACTTAACATTAGGATTAGGATTAATATGAAACGAAAACAAAACACCCTGAATGTCTGGAAAAAATCATCTACACTGCATTCTTTAGCTCGAAATTCCGAGGAATTGCACACAGCGAACCTACCAAAAAAGGATAGAAAAACAGCAACATAAAAATAAAAAACTACGGAAAAGAGTAAAAATAAGACAGACAGAAGATCGCATATGCGCTATCAGAGCACGAAGCCGCGTGGAACTCGAGATCTTGATGCCGGGTACCGCAGAGAAAACCCCTGCAACTCTCGGCGCAAATATGATCGCTACTATCGGTTCACTGATTGTAAAATAAAACCGGAAGGTGAAGACGTGGCTGGACAAGACATCTGTTATTGAAGCCTGAAGCGCTGGAGCTGCGGCCAGTGTAAATAAGAGAAACAAGGAGATGACAGGGAGGAAAAGGAAAGAAGGGAGCGATAGAAAGAAAGGACACGGGTATGACCGCCGCTCGCCAGTCGGACAATCCGACCGTGCGTCCCGCCGCGAAGAAATCATTTGTTGTGCAAAGGGACCCTTCCAAAATTCCAAAAGAGGGAGGGCGAAAGGAGTTGGAAGAAAGAAGGAACAAAGAAGAAAGGGCGGGGGTTCACGGATACAGTAGGATACATGATAAAGAAAGGAATTATGGGGAGGTCCCACCGCCTCTTTTATTCAGGTAAGCTGATGCGGATAGGCAAAGTTGCCCAAGCTTTCATTTTTGCCTTGCGTTAGTATCCCTACATGGGCATTGAATATGACTCTTGGTTCTCTTTGCGTACTTGCTTTGAAAGCCTCACTCGCGAAGGATCACCCGGATGCATTCGGGAGAATGTTGTTGAATGCCCAGATGCTTTCAAAAGGGATTGTTTGGCAGCGTATGAATTTAGGGATTGTGGTAGCTGAACCGCAATTCAGTCTGGCAGGTGCATTGCGTGCTGGACGCTCCGCAGTGAAGCATGTTGACCAGATCTGCACCGCCGAAATTTAGGGCTTCGTATGTATGTATGTATGTATGTATGTATGTATGTATGTATGTATGTATGTATGTATGTATGTATGTATGTATGTATGTATGTATGTATGTATGTATGTATGTATGTATGTATGTATGTATGTATGTATGTATGTATGTATGTATGTATGTATGTATGTATGTATGTATGTATGTATGTATGTATGTATGTATGTATGTATGTATGTATGTATGTATGTATGTATGTATGTATGTATGTATGTATGTATGTATGTATGTATGTATGTATGTATGTATGTATGTATGTATGTATGTATGTATGTATGTATGTATGTATGTATGTATGTATGTATGTATGTATGTATGTATGTATGTATGTATGTATGTATGTATGTATGTATGTAGGTGCATACATTTAAAATGGCGTGGTGCATTTCTATTTGTGTATATCCTAGTAATCTTAGCACGCTTCCTGACAGTGTATATCATTATCCTATATGTAAAATTTTTGCTGCTTTAATATAGCGACTGCATGCTCTAGATCGCACGTTCGCATTTCACCAAGTGCATTCTTGGGGCTATATATGCTTCTTATTTTTTGATTTACTTTAATTGACTGTACATTTTCCAGTGCGTGACCGAGCAAGAGGCACCAAGCTTTCAGTTTACTCTGGAAGCGGCTGTGTATATAATACGCGCGTGTGCGGGTTTAGGAATACGTGTGAAAGTACACTAAGATGACATTTCGATCGTGGGATTTGCCTTTGCCAAAAAAAGTGAAGGGGTAAGCATTGTTTTATTGAAACACTAATGATATCGATATGAAATCTTCATGACGGCAGAATCAAATAAGAAAATAAACTGAAAAGAGGGTGGTAATCGTAGAGTAACGCACTCAAAGGTGTGCACTACTCAGGGCAGGGCAACATTATCAAGACAAACAAAGACACGTGACATAATGGCAAAGTAGATTACAATGATGTGGACCACACAGTGACCATAAATTGTGCAAAACCATGAATAAAGTCGGCGCGGTGGCCCAGTAGTTGTGATGTTCGGCTGCAGACCCGAAAGACGCGGATTCGATCCCGGCCACGGCAGTGGCCTTTTGATGGAGGCGAAATGCTAGGGGCCCGGTCAGTTGTCAGTGCTTGTTAAAAAATCTCAGGTGGTCCAAATATTCCGGAGCCCTCCACTACGGTATTCCTCATAGACTGATTCACTTTGGGACGTTAAATACCTGTCAAACAATAACCATGAATGAAATCTACATGGGAATGTTTAGCTCTGAAACGAGTGAATTCTGGAGCCTTAAAATTAATAAAAACATGAAAATATGGCGAAACACAAACGTAGGCTGAAACGATGCTCAACGCACAATGGCTGCAAAGCATATAAAACAATCAGAAAATTCTGCGCGACAAGAGAGAGTAGGAGCTAGAAAATACGGTCAATGTGAGGACTTTTACCTTTGAGCTCATTTTTTATTTTCAATACTGTAATCCACTTACGAGGTGTTACATGGCGGGGGAAAATAAACAGAAGGAAGGCGCCATATACAGACGGAAAGGAACATGATGCAGAATTAACACACATTGGAACAAAAGGCGCCATTCCAGTTTTTTCACAAAATTCTCAGCTGTATTGGTGCCGTGAAAAACGTGCGGATCTAGATTATTGATATTGAACAATGGTATTAGGCAGGAACGGACACTTGAAAGCATAATGACGAATGGTAGCTAGTCATCATCATCGTCATTATCATCAGCCTGACTGCACCCACTGCAGGGCAAAAGGCTCTCCCATGTCTCTCCAAATAACCCTCTCCTTCGCGAGCTGCGCCCACTCTATGCCAGCAAACTTATTAATCTCATCCGTCCACCTACCCTACTGCCGCCCCGTGCTACGCTTGCCTTCTCCAGGAATTAATTCCGTTACGCTTAAGGACCAGCGGTTATCTTGCCTTCGCGTTACATGCCCAGCCCAAGCCCATTTCTTCCTCTCGATTTCGACTAGACTGTCCATGAACCAGCGTTTGTTCCCTCGCCCTCTCTGCCCGCTTCCGGTCTCTTAACGTTACGCCTATCATTTCTCTTTCCATGGCTCCCTGTGTTGTCCTTAACTTAAGCAGAACCCTTTTCGTTAGCCTCCACGTTTCTGCTCCGTAGGCGAGTACCAGCAAGATGCAGCGGTCGTACACTTTTCTCTAGAGCGATATTGGTAAACTGCCATTGATGATCTGAGAGAACCTGCAATATGGGCTCCACCCCAATCTTATAGTTCCTAGTTATTTCCCTCTCATGATCCGGATCAGCTGAGACCTACCTGCCTATTTAGACGTATTCCTTTACCACATCCAGCACCTCGCTGCCAATAGTGAACTGCTGTTCCCTAGCGAGACAGTTGAACATTGCTTTGGTTTTGTGTATATTAAGTTATATACCCACCAGTCTGCTGTGCCTGTCAAACTCATTGATCATGATCTGCATTTCACCTCCTGAGTGACTCAGAAAGGCAATGTCGTCAGCTAATCGCAGATTATTTGGGTATTCTCCTTTGACTCTTATCCCTAACTGTTCCTAATCCAGGCCTCAGAACACCTCCTGTAAACAGGCAGTGAATAGCATTGGCGAGATAGCGTCTCCTTTCCTGACGCCCTTCCTTATTGTAATTTTATTGCTGATTTTATGGAGGACTATGGTAGCAGTGCAGTTTCTATATATACCTTCTAGTATTTTGACATAAGGCTCTTTTACACCTTTATTACGCAATACCTGTATGGCTGCTAAATTTCCACTTAGCCGAATGCTGTCTCGTAATCAATGAAGCCCATATGCATATATTCTGCGCATTTCTCTATCATTTGATTGATAGGGTGAATATGATCTATTGAGGAGCATCCATTACAAACGCTTGCCTGATCATTTGGTTGAATAATTCGGAGGTTGCCCTGACTCTATTGGCGATTACCTTAGTAAATACCTTGCAGGCAACGTACAGTAAGCTGATCGGTCTGTAATTTTCCAAGGCCTTGGCATTTCCTTTTTTATCAATTAAGAGAATGTTTGCGTTCTTCCAAGCTTCTGGTACGATCGAGGTCATAAGCCATTATGTATGCTGGGTGGCTAAGTTTTTCTAGCGCTATCCCTCATCCGTCCTTCAAAATATCTTCTGTTACCTGAACCTCACCAGCTGCCTATTCCTTTTGCATTGCCCACTAAGGCTTTCTTTACTTCCTCTTTCGTTACTGGCGGGATGACGCATTGCTGTTCGCTACTGTCTCTCTCATTAACGTTATAATTACACTGGCTACTGTAGAGATTTGTGTAGAACTTTTCGGCTACTATAACTATCTTACCCATATTTCTAATGACATTGCGCTGTTTATCTCTTAACACATACATCTGGTTTTTACTTATGCCAAGTGTCCTCTTCGCCGCTTTTAGGCTACGTCTCTTTTTAAAGCACGCTCGATTCTCTCCATATTAAACTCCCATATTTCGGCTACCCCCCCCCGCCCCCCCCCTCCTGGCGCTTAATTATTAACTTAGATATCTCTGTTAGTTCTATTCTGTCTGTAGGGTTAGACGCCCTCATGCTTGGGCGTTTCTTAATCAGAACTTTCGTCTCCAGAGATAGCTTGCCGGTGGTGGTTAGTACAGGGCTATAATCTGCCTTGAATTCATATATACAGACTGAAGTCTAAATTAAACTTATTTTCACGGTGCATGTAGCGAAACTTGAGACGGCCTATTTTTCTACGTGTGTCTGCAGTGGGTGTAGTCCAGGCTGATGTTGATGATGATGATGTCTTGTTCGGGAAGTTGAGCTTGGATGCGTAGCGCTGCCACCGACTGCGTTGTGCGGAATGCGGAGAACATAAATGGTAAAACTACCTTTTGCTTTCTTAAGTTTATTTATATGGTGTTGGAAATGTGGGCCCTATTCAAAGCTTGCATGCTCTAGCTTTATTCTCACTATAATATTATATCCTTGTAGTTTTACATTTGGTTTTGCATGTTTCAGTTTTCCTTGAGTAAAACCGCTTTTATGTTAAGTGGTTCACCCCAATATCACGTTCAGTAATTGTGGCGCCTAAATTTTTGTTTGCTGCAGTTCTGTATCGGAATGCTGTTAATGCTGTACGGAAAAAATAGGGGAATTTTTTTATTAGTTGCACTAATGGCGACTTACACTTAAATGCATATTTAGTGTGCTTGACAGTATGTTTCAGTCATGTAGGAGACGGCTGTCGCTACACGGTTTCTTCGATAAGATCAGTTCCATCTCTCTGTTAATTTTAGCCTCGTCGCCAAGGAGAATATCATGAAGATAAGGAGGTTAATTTTACAAAACTTTAGTTTATGCATGAGGAGACAGCTTTGAATATATAAATTCAATATTATTTCTTGACTTCTTTGTTGTGTGATCGAAACACGCATTCCGGAACTGTAGCATTGAACTTATCAAATCGATAGCCTGAAGTGCTAATATGCTCGATAAAGGCAGATTAAAAAGGGTGGTGTCACGAGCTTTACGATTAATAAAGCGTCACCTAACTGACGTAGCACAGCGCGCTGGCAGTAGTCAAACAGTGTCAATTTCTTCCACGTCAGAAAACAGATGCGCTTAACAAGTTTCACCGGCACTGACTACTTGAACCACACCCTTTAAGAAATGAGCGACGCGGGGAAGTCAACTTAATGAACATACAAGCTAAGCTTTTTTCAGATTTGATAACTGGAAGCACCATGCCTGTTCCGAAATTTTATGAAATGGGCTTGTTTGGACATTGATATCCTCAAGTTTTGCTATACGCTCTTTCATCTCAAAGCAAAAAAATAAAAAGCTTGTAAGGTAACTCTATTTGCCCACCGCGGTGGCTCGGTGGGAAGGCGGTGCGCTCGGCTACTGAGCCGGAGTTCGCGGGTTCGTACACGGCAGCAGCGGCCGCGTTTCAATGGAGGCGAAACGCAAAGGCATCCGTGCGCTGTGCGATGTCAATGCGCATTAAAGATCCTCAGGTGGTCGAAATTGTGCAGGAGCGCTCCACTGCGGCAGCTCTTTCCCTGTGTCTTTCCTCACTCCTGCCTTCCTGCCTTCTCTCACTGTGCGGTTCGGGTTTACACCCTGATGTTGGAAAATTATTGCGCCATTTACTTTCCTCGAAAACCAATTTTCAATTTTCAGGCTTTCAGTGACGCAAATATTGCCCGCTTTGGCATAATATTAAACAGCAAGTACCGCGCAGACCTATCTTTCAGAGCTGTAAAAAGTATATTTTTGTGAAAAATTTGAAACAACCTGTATATTGTACATAGTGCATGATATACTCGTGATGAGAACACGCGAAACGTAGTGGTGACACCGTCTGATAAAGTAACACGCAAGCACCTCCAAACCGTAGTTGTGATCGCAGCGTCTTCTGTTTGCTGGGCGGTAAAACATCGCCAGCACAAACCAAAGCGTACGTGAACAGTCTCGTTGCAATAGAAGCCTGCGCCATTTTCGGCTAAAACACTGGTGTGCAGGATGCCTTCAAGTTGAGGCCTTTTAGGCTCGTCCACGGCAAGGAGGGAACAACCAAGCTTAACGCTATGCTGCCGAACGTCACTGAAGATGATAACCCCGACCTCTCTGCCTAGTTGTAGCTCACAAAACCAGCCCAAGGACTTCTTCGACTATGAATTAAAGATCAACAGCGTCCCAACGTAGCGTCCGCGTTAGGGTGCGCAATGCCATTTGCTGCCGCGGAGTCTGTGAAAAACGTTTCCGCTGCAACCCGCTACTTCAGCACACTCAGGACCCTTTTTCGAATTGGAGAACTTCACTAAGAAGTCGTTTCCGACGAAGCGACAACATACCAATAGCGCAGAGCGCCCCCGAAGTTGTGCACGTCGTACGGCTAAAGCCAAATCAAACGCGCAAAGTACGCTTTGTGTCGGCATTACGTGTGTTTTTGTCTACCTCTCATTAAGTTGTGAAGCGCTGGGCTCACTTCTTAAAAATGAGGTAATGCCGCAAAGCTTTGTATAGTTTCCTTGTTCATTCTCAAAGTCGCCGGGACGCGGGTGTGAGCATAATCACTACAAAGCTTTTGCGGCAGTACGCTATTGCCTGGTGCAGCTTCCAATCGGCCACCGTTGAGTGCATTCACGCCACAGAGGTGTAGTAAGAGTTTTTTTCTTCTCCAAACTCAAAGAACGTTACAACCTATAGTGCGATCCTGGATGAAGGTTTCCACCCGTTGTGCCTAGTGCATTCTAAGTATATGGCGACAATTAAAAGTTTATTCTTTACATTGTGCTAGAGAGACGAAGAGATACACACTACGCAGGACAGGAGCTAAGTCGTCCATTGGAACTTCTGTTGGGGAATGGGTCGCCGATCTTCCAAATTGAGGCGCCGCTGAAATTTGGAGGTTAGGAGGTTTTTCCAGGTACCGTTTTCGGACACCATCACCCTTATTGGGAAATACGTTTGTATATCTTATCCGCGAAAAACCCTTCTGAATTGTCATTTTCTTGCCATGTCAGTTGTGTTCTTGAAGGTTTACAATCCTAGTTTTTATAGAAGGTTAATTGCGGCTCGTCGACACCGTTTCGCGTTGAACTGGAATTTCTAAAGTTCTTGTGCGCACACAAAGGACTTTTTCTTCAAACATGCCTGCGGGTAAGATGGCAAAGGCACCTTCTTTATTACGGTGCAGCTCAACAAGGTTATGGTTGTGTTGAAACGATTGACATTTTTCAAAGAGCGGTTAAAATTGTGATAAGCTGGTGACTTGCAATACGCTTGAGGCAGGAAATCCCATCTTCGATTTACCGATCTTTGTCCTTTTCCGATTTCCGTGCCGCCGTTCGACGTACGAAACGAACTACTTTTTATTTCTGGAACGAAGGTTGATACGCAAACTTCGGTCCTTTTGGAGAATGTTTCTTGTTGAGAGGGAAGTAGTGAATTTCACAGAACATTGATATCATCGTCAGTCATTTTTTTCTAGATTTTTCGCTTGTGGCAAAGTAAGACACGCGCGCTGCCATAAAAACTCGGTCCTCTTTGTTGCTAGTTGCTTGATTCCGTCAGCTTCTTAAAAAAGCACATCAAAGCATAATCTGATTTGTCTCTAGTTCTTACTTTTCTGGATCTTGTGGACTCTCCCTGCGTCTCCCCAGATAAAAGACTAAGATCCGTTAATCGAAGATCAGATTTCCTGTCTCAAGCGCAATGCGAGTGACCAGCTTGCCACAAAAACACCCCTTCAAAAAGTGAAATTAATAACTGAAACTGATGCCATTACCTTGCTGCGTTGCAGCGTGATAAAGAAGTTGGATTTGCTCATTATCCGCAGCCATATTTCAAGGAAAAGCACGTTGTGTTGTCCACAAGTAATTTAAGAAAGTCCAGTTTAACGTGAAACGGTTGGACGAGCCGCAATTAACCTTTTAGAACAACTAGGATCGGAAACCTTGAAGAAAGCAGTTGACAAAGCTAAAATGACAATTTATGTGTTTTTCACTGCTAAGACGCACATACCTGAAGGCCATTTAAAGGTGATTGTGTCCGAAAACTGCACCTGGCAACAACCTCGTAAGCTCCTACCTTCATCGGCCCCTAAAGTGCTCTGAATCATCGACGACCCATTCCTCACCAGAAGTTGCGATCAACTAGTTAAAGCTGTCCTCTGTATTCTGTGTCGTATTCGTCTGCCTACCGCTATGTATACAAGTACTTCGAGCCAGCTAGTTTATACCAAGCTTCTGCTGCATCTGAAATTGCATCCTGCTCATCCTCCACGGGCAGTATACCGTGCGCGCAGTGAAGGATGCAAGGGCCGGCGGTAAACGAGCAAGCCAACTAATGAATCAACAAGTGAAAAAACACAAGAAGAAGTGGCGCAAGATACTGTTTTCACATCAAGGCACTTTTCCTAACCCCTGAATTGGAAGAAAACAGGCGTGAAATTGGGCCGCCTAAGCACGAGTCATCCCGCGGCACGTATGGAAACTAGCGGACGTTATCTGAAAATAGTGTGGGCCACTGTGTCCCCACCAATAGGGAATGCTCAGCTTCATGCTTCAAGAAGCTCCGCCGCGTCTTTTCAAAATCTTCATGCTTTCTGGCATTCGACATGCGAGAGAACTTACCCAAGAGTGCAACAGCAAGCAGTAGCAAGTAGCAGCACCTCATTGCTTCTGGTAAGGTAAATTTCCTGGTTATCTGCAAGAGGTAGATTTTGTTTTCTTATCTGACTTCACCACTGAGTCTTGAGAGAAAATAAAAGTAGCGATCCTTAGCCTTAGAGTGCTTCGGTTCGATTTCGTTGCACGAGCCTATTGATGGCGAGTTACGTGAAGCACCGGAAAAGTTTCGCGAAAACATGAAAGCCATTTTCACTGCAAAGGGAGTAGCTTTATAAAGCAAGATTGACATACTGCAAGGCAAAAAGTTGCTTCTGCAACACTCGGAAGTTCAGATCTTCTAGGTTTGTATATTATTTAAACCCCCTCAGTAACGAGCCCCTTCGTGGGAGTGTTTTTAAGAAGTTGTTTTTCTTCTAGACAGTTGCTCACAGGCGAGAAAGAGTACTTCAAATTCAAGGCATAGAATCGGGCTACGGCACATGGCTGCAAAACATTTACACACTCGAAGTGTACCTAACAGGACTGTTTCGTTTATATGTAACTGCACTATAACGTTATTTTTACTCTTGTGGACTCTTGAAGCGTTCGAAACCTCTACCATCATTATTAGCCCAATATGTATTATAAATTTAAACGCATCTTCATAATTAAAACGAATCGGCGAGTAAATGCGGCCCAGCACACGCAAAGCTTCATGCTCTCAGAAGAGGACAGGAGTTTCATTCATCGCACACATGGTTAGATTCGAGAGGCAAAGTCCCTGGATAAATCACCTAGCTACTTTAGTCATCGGCCAAGAGTTATACTTGGCTTCAAAATTAGCAGCACCTGTAACTACTCCGATGCTTGCTGCTCCAATTTACAGGAAACCGGAACGTTAAATTTAGAAACGTAATTGGCAGCTTTAGCAGTACACTTTGAGAACAGCTCAGGTTCGGAAAAAAAAAACGGGTTAAAGTGGCGTGATTATAGCACAACTTACTTCACAGAAAAAATTGAAGTGATGTATTGCTTGCAGAGCAGCAGATTATGACTGAAGCGTGCGGCTTCAAGGCTGTGCTTTAAGTAGTGGCAAAAGAGGACCTTTATTTTTGTAAAATTATCTTTTGAAGGAAAACTATGTAAAAAACAGAGAAGACCGAAAAGAAAAAAACGCAGACAATTCCATATCTGTGTTTTGTCTTTTTGCGCAAAGTTTTCCTCGAAAAGATCGTTAACAAACTGGCCCAGCAGTCTCCGTTTCACAACTTATGGGGAAATGCAAGCAGCTATCCAATGATTACCTTTTCATTGATGCAATTAAATTATCGGAGGCAGCTGCCCATAAGTGATTAGAGAAGAAAGTTTCGCACAACACAATAAGACAGGATATTGGCGAGGATTCGTTGGAAGACAACTTCTTTTCATAACTGGTAGACAGGTTCTGGTTTCATACTGTGTTTTTCCTGTACACGTTCATCAACGTTGTAGGCGCCAGCCGTTTTTTCGCAAATAAGCTTTTTCTTCGTGATTATGAATACTGCGTCCTGAAGTTCGTCTGGAAAGCGCTGAAAATGATTTGGGAAATCTTCGAATTTTTATTAGTAAGAGGATTGACCGCTCTGGAAAGAACACATATTTGGCAACCTGTTGCTGATTACTTTCAAATTAGTGCTTGAAAACGTGGACTATATAGGTGCGTGTCTCTTTAATATCTTTAATTCGTGCTGCTGCGAATTGCGAAGCCACTGCATATAACATTTTGTGAGCGCAATGCAGGCAAAGAAAACATTATATTTTGATCCAGATAAAACACACGTGGCACAGGTCGTAGAATACAACAGCCTTTTTAGTATAGAGTAGTATACAGTGTAAGAAAGAGTGCGGCCGAAAGCCGATTTTGATTCTGTCTACTGTAATTAGTGGAAGAAGATCCGAGTAGTGTAAATGCGCCGTCTTTAGACGGCATTAATGACCGCTTTACAATTACTTTTAGTAGATTGCTAATTGTAGCGTAGGAAAGGTAGGAAATGCACGAAAGCACTGAAATAAATGTAAAAAAAGACCTACACCAACAGCTTTATCAGTTGAGCCTGTTGATCTCTGTGATGTTTGTAACAAAAAAATAAATATTCAGTAAAAATTGCCGTTGGTGGAATTTGTTCTTCATGCTATTTGCGAATGCATACGGCGCGACGGAGAAGGCAAGCAATGCTCGGGGTGTAATTGTGATCGATGCGAATTGTGATGCGCATGTTAGCTCCGACTTCGCGAGCGATTGGTGTTGACAAAGTGAATCTGTTCACAGCATTGATAATTTCATTTTCTTTTTGGCGACTGATTTCTTAGCATGTTTTCTAGTATTTCGACCGCAAACAGGATTCTCCCGATTCCAAATCCAGGTCCTAATGCAACTGTAATTCAAATCCAATTCAAGTGTTTTCAACTGAAATTACAATTTTAATTGCAATTATACTTTCGGTTCCAATTTCGCCAATTCTGTGGATTTTCGTTCACTCCTCGCCCACAGCCACTGCGCACCTATGCGCTCTGAGCTTCCTCCCTGAGGACGTCGTGCAACGTCCCCCTCCTCTTCATTTTCTGCTCCTCCTCTCCACTCCAATGTACATGGTGAGACGAACACCGGGATAACATACGCGTGACCGTCCTAATGTTCACTTGTTAAAAGACGAGAGGACAGGCGAGCAGTATTCTCCACCCTTTTTTACTTATGGTACACCCCCCCCCCCCGCCCCCCCCCCCATTTCTACGTTCTCTGGCGTGTACAACAAAGGGCAGACACTCGTTCAAAACGACAATTGCAAACAACAAAGGCGTGAAATATACACGTACTTAGTAAACCACACTCACTATTGCCCACTTTCACAGTAGTTTATTAATCCAATTCGTACCGTGTTTACTCATGTAGACCGCCTCCTTAAACTCGCGCGGTGACGAAATGTTGGCTCTTCCGATTACACGTGCCTTTTTTGAAAAATATGAGTGCGTGACGGATGGTTTGCTATACTTACTCGTACAGTAATCAGTAGGGTCAGCTCCAGTCCCCGTATGTAAGTATATTGTTAGCTTAAGAGGGCGTTGATCAACAGAACGCCCATTCGGTCCAGGTGCACATTTTCGCACAAGGACAGTATCTCATGCATGATAACTTTTACCATGCAAGCAAGGATTATCCGCACTTACGATTCGTTTAACTTGCTTGCTTTGTTTTCTTTGGTCAATAAATATAGTGGCCGGCTCGCAGAAAACTGAAATTAATTGCCGGATGTTAAATTAAGAGAACAGAAAGTAATCATGTGAAATGAATCATGAACATATATGTTGAGTGAAAGATAGAATAAAGCATCAGATACCAGTCTCTTGTGAGAAATTACGCGGTGACCTGGACGGGTGTTGTCTTAATCAGTGCCTTCGAGAGCGTTCAAAATGTTGAGATAATGGGGCTCAAAGCAACAACAAATTCCTTGGAAAAGTACCAAGCGGTTTGTCACACATGCTGTCATTTTTCAAAAAAAAAGATACGTGTATTTAGGAAAAGGCAACGGTGCTTTTATTCGTGAGTTGACAGAGGTGGTCCACATCCGTTAAAGAGGGCGACATTACATTAGGACCCTTCAGTGAAACTCTAGCGAGTATTGCTTTGGGTAACGAAAATTTTCTGGTTATCTGGAAGAGGTAATTGATATTTACCGTGTACATTTGAAGAAAAAATAAGCCCAACGGTTGCTCACGCTCAAGGATTGCGTTTGATTTATTCACAAGAGCCTATTGCAGGCGATTTTACATGAAACACCGAAAACTGTTTGTGGCAAAATGAAAGCCGTGCTCCGTGCAAATCCAGACTAAAGCAAGCTGCACAGGCAGCAGTGAATGAAATTGCTTTTCTATCATCTGGAGGCTTCGATCTACTATTTCGTTTGTGCGTGACTTAAACGCATTTATTAATGAACCCTTTCTTAGGAGTGCAAGTAAACCGCTTTTTTTATCTAGACCATAACTCATAGGCTAGAAGTTTGAATTCATATTGAGCGTGTAGGATTAGGTGACCTAGATGGCTACAAAACATTTTCATACTCAAAGTGCCCCTAACTAATTTGGTGTGTTTTTATATCTCTACAGTCGAACGCTCGTTGACATTCGGTGCACACACATAAAGTTGTCGAGTGCATGGCAATAGCAAAAGCCGATTTTGTACTTTAAATGGAAATGCACCTGGAAATCTAAAGGAAATCGAAAAACAATTGCGCCCTGGCGCAGCTTCGTTCTCAACCAAAAGGCATACTTGGCTGTCAAACTGGTAGCATCACGAACTTTTCTGATTCCGTTTTATTTTTTCGGCAAGAGCAACACAAGACATAGGTGTCGTAGAGAGGATGGGGTCTGCAGAAGAAAAACGAAGCAGTGGAGACAATTTTTGCTAAGAACCAAAGTATATGAATGCACAGATATCTTTTTGAGCGCTTTTAATAGCCACATTCCAGTTTCTAGCGCAAGCCCGTCTACCTGATGAAGCAGTTGCATACAGAAGTTATCGGTGCGCAGGTTTGCCCCAAATGACGTACCGCCGTCGGCACGCTTAACACAAACGCTCGATTGCGCTTCGTGTACTGATAATACAGCCTCTGAGCGCTGGGCACTGATTCCGAGACCATGCTGCACGTTGTGTTTGCAGCGGTTTCAGACAATTCGTACTCTGCTTCCCCCCTCATATCCTCTCAGACCCGGCGGCCGACGCCCGGCGACGATGACGTCAGTGAAAGACACGCACTCGAGCATTCGTGTTAAGCGTGCTCACGGCGGTACATCACACAGGTCCGGTGAAGCACCAGGCAATTGCATCTGGTTGTCAAGCCACCGATGACGAACAATTGCAGTCAGAGCCTCACTGTACACATCCCGTGCATGGTCTCCTCCCAAGTTAGCTTACGGTGAATAAGGTGTGATTACGGAGGAATTAAGGCTTGTGTTCGCTGACGTAAGACTTGTGATTCGGATATAGGGGACTCGAAGGGATCTGGGACATATGTGGAAGTGGGACGCATTATTTATTGCGTCAGTGTGTTGGAGATCTTCATGAATGCTATGAAGACCATGAGCATGGCCGCGAATCCACTGTACACACAGAGGACGTGGCTACTGTATAAGAGCTGACGAAGGGATTGCGCATATAGGATGTGCGAAGAACCACGTTGAGAACTTCGAAGCTTACTAAGCTTTTTTCTTTTCTCTTTCTTCCGTTATGTTCTTTCTGTTTCTTTCCTTTCGACAGAAAACATAGGCTAAAGGAACCGATAATGAAGTGAAGGTTACTTCGGCAAATTTTTCAGCGACGCAGACCTTTCAGAGCAACAGCTACTGACCTATGCTTCTGGCAATAATAATGTTTTGCAAGTAATGCCAGAAGAGTTGCCTAATTTATATGAAACCAAAAGCTGCTTTTTAGCTGATGACCTTTCAATCGGCGCAATTAAAAATTATTGCGAGAGACTGCGCACATATGACTGAGTCGGGTTAGGCATCTGTATGCGATATATGCATTGTCTAATAAATTTGATTGATTGACTTGACTACAGCAAAGCAGAGTATTGCTGAGCGATGGCTAAAAGAGAACATGGTGTAAGCGCTGCTTGTATAATTGGTTCACAGGTATTGGTTGATTGACTGATGAGATTTTTGCCGTTAATTGCTGCGTCAAAGTTTTTGGGCGCACCAGGTCTTGCATATAATTGCACAAATGGGTTTAATTTTCTTTGTTTTGAAATCGCGCCAAGTAGCTTTGGTAGGAACCAATGAAATGTTTTTTTGTCTTTGTTTCGTAATTTTCTGCGTTTCGGTACATTTTGAGTCCCGAAAGAAAAAGTATCGACAGCAGAGAGAACTTTGAAATTGAAAATGAAATAAACATTCCAAAACCGCGCGCTCGAAAACGTCGCAGCTATTGACACATGCCTAACTATTCTCACGGCTTGCTGTTGCGAACAGCGACCTCCACTGCATGTTTAAGTGTTCCTAGGAGAGTAGAGGAGAAGATATATGTGCTTCTCGATGCCAACCAGACACACGCGTACCTTATATAAAAAAAAACAAACCTAAGTAATGCTTGTGAATACGGCGGTAGCAAGCCGAGGCGATTCTTATTACGTTGCCTGTACTTTAAGTCGGTGGATCCGAGTAATCGAAATGCAACTTCTTTCAGACGGAATTAAGGAGGCTTTTATCTCCGCCCTTGGAAAGCTTTTGGAGCGACTGCTGATGATAGCATTTCCCATATCGGCGGAGCCACCCACTGAGAAACGGCGCGATGTACGAGAGAAACAAGGACATACTTCAAGAGCAGTTTTCACCTGCCTTTAGGCAGGTGAAAACTTCTTTTGGCTGCAAATAGTTTGAGGGCTTTCTTAACCCCACATAAATTAAAGTTTCTTAAAGCCAAAAACTTCGAGATCTTGAAGCAGCTGCTTTCTACACATACATACATTTCTGCAAGTATGTTATTGATATCTTTAGTGTTTTATTGAGCAGGCAAACTCTTGCATTATTAACAGTTAATTTTGCGACCTCTTTTCAACCTCTATGACCTTCTGTGACGTCTTGAATAGAAGTGCGGCAGGCTAAAAACTGCCCGCGAATTATGCCGCTGCCACGAGAATATAATTCAGGCAGACAAGACTTAACGAACCATCCAAGACGATGAGACCGAATTTGATGAACGCAGTCGCCACTAATCGACAGCCACAAAGGGCCAAACTTTTCCCGCATTGTACACGACGCTCGAAGCACTGCGTCGTCAGTGCAACGAACGAGGTGACAGTGTTCGAGTGTCGAATTCACATGGGGACTGGGTGAAGCCTGTAGTGCCGGTCAGTTGAACTGTATTCGTTCCTTCTGGTAGCAGGCAAGTTAGGCCATGAACTAGTGGGCGCGGTTCGTGTACCCCAGCACGCATATCAACAGCGCCTGGAAAACTGAGATGTCCAACTTATGCAGATGGATGTTTTTGTTGTATATCTTACAAATTGAGATAAAAATCGTTGTTTTCATGCCCTGCGAGAGGAATGAAGAGCGACTTAAAAAGCTTCTTTGATTCTTTGAGGCAGCTTCACATGAATGTTATCGGTATTCATTATATTATTGGTCATCCGTTCCAAGTGCATTGGTCCCCAGGAAACAAATGCATCAGGTAACCAGATTATATTCGAATTTGTCTTCCTGCTTGCATTCCGCTGCCGCCTAATGCCACTTTGCCAAATGGCGCAAGCTTCTGTGTAATGTAGAGGAAAATCATGCGTTATTGATGAAGATGATGATGTTAATAAGGAATAAAACTTGTTTCCATCAATGTAGGCGGCCCCCTATTTTTCGCGCCTGGCACGCAGGCATAGGGGACGGGGGATAGGGCCTCCGCGACTCAAGACTGGCGAAGATATTGCCACACTGCTCACATTCTGCGAGCGCCGCCATGCGGCCGAGCGGCATTACTGGGCTCGTGTAGGAGCGAAGAAGAGGACGTCCCCGTTCGAACGCGCGCTGCTGGGTTTCTGGCCTTCGGATTAAAAAAAGCCCCTTTTTCGTGCCGCCCTACGTTTGTCGGCGACATTTTGGTGGAGGTGCTGGGTATCGTTCCATGAACGCTCACCCCGAGGGCAACTCTGACGCTGATCAGCGACGCTTGGACACAACACCCGTCCACAAAGCGAGCCGCCGCCTGCGAGGCCTGCAACCTGAGTGTCAGCCACTGACGAGGCCGGTGCGTACCATGATGTCTACTACAGGCAGTCAGACAGGCCAGCCTTCCGGCACTGTCCCGCCCGTTGTAGTTCTCACCCCTCGCTCACCACCATCCTTCCACGGCGATCGGTTTGAGGACGTCGAGGATTGGTTGTCCAGCTTTGACCGTGTGGCCACTTTTAACCAGTGGGACGACGACCGAAAACTACGAAACGTCTATTTCTCGTTCCAGGACTCTGCGAAGACATGGTTCGAGAACCATGAGGCATCCTTTACGAACTGGGAAGCGTTCCGCCGTCAGTTGCTGGCTACCTTCAGCACAAAGGCACGCAAGGAAAATGCCGAACTCGCCCTTCGCACCCGGTCACAGCAGGCGAACAAAAGCGTCGCTATGTTTATTGAAGACATGGCACGTCTTTTCAATCGGGCTGACCCTGCCATGCCAGAGGCTACCAAGGTGCGCCACCTCATGCGTGGTGTGAAGGAGCAGCTCTTCGCTGGCCTCATATGCGACCCACCAAGAACCGTCGCTGACTTCGCTAAAGAAGCCACAGGCATGGAACGTTCCTTACAGGAACGCAGTGCGCAGTACGGTCGTCCGGGAAGTGTTGCGGCCAGCAACTATTGTGCGTCCCTGCCAGTCGCCGGGGACGAGGCTTTTCGGGAGATTGTGCGGAGTGTAGTTCGCGAAGAACTGCGCAACCTCCGCTTAGATGCTCCACCTGCCAGTGTTGCAGCTGTAGCCGATGCCGTCCGCGAGGAAATTCGGCGAGCAGTCCAGCCACCACCGGCACCACAGCCGGAGCCGTACGCCAGCAGCTACAACGAAGCCCTACGGACACCGCAGCCGGAGCCGTACATCATGAGCTACAGTGAAGCTCTGCGGAGACCTGCGCCAGTTCCACATGCGTTCCGCCCTACTGCCGAACAAACGCAGGGGTACTTTCTCTCCGCCGAGCTGCGTGACCCGCGCCCTGTTCGAAAAGCTGACGTGTGGCGCACACCCAACAACCGGTCACTATGCTACCACTGCGGGGAGCCCGGTCATATCCTCCGCAACTGCCCCTACCGGCGGATGGGATTAAGAGGATTTCCACCGAGCGCACCTCGACCGCGCTATGGTGAGAGACCGCGAGACATAGAGCAGTACCTGGCCGATAATGTGCTGCCCTCAACGCCTCCACGACGCCAGTCTAGGTCGCCGTCTCCAAGACGAGTTCCTCCACCCAGTCATGCACCATCATCTGGCCAATTCAGAGGCACGTCTCCCCGCCGGGAAAACTGAAGACGGCGTCCTCTGGGGGTAGGACCGCCGCTGCCGCAGACAGTGAACAGCCTCCATCCGACGATTTTATGCGACGACCCCACCCGCCGGCCTTAAAGACGATCCCACCGCCGACCTCACCGACGACCTCAGCGACGACCCCATCGACGACGGCACCAAAAACCTCGCCTACAAATTGTCAAACAATTGTTTCCGCCGCCGAAATTCTTGTTGCCGCCGATGGCTATGACGTATCTGCACTCGTCGATACCGGAGCCGACTTTTCTGTCATGAGTAGTAACCTAGCCGCAACCCTCAGAAAGGTTCTAACACCTTGGCATGGGCCGCAGATACGCACAGCTGGTTGCCATGTGGTAACGCCGGTTGGCGTCTGCACCAGCTGTATAAAGATCCGCGGTGCAACTTTCACTGGCTCCTTCGCCGTGCTACGAGAGTGCTCTAAAGAACTGATTCTCGGCATGGACTTCCTTAAAGGGTATGGGGCGGTCATCAACCTGCACGAGCAATTGGTATCGTTTTCGACACAGCGAGCCGTTGATACCGACCCTGAACCGCACAGAGCACCATTACGCATCTCTGATGACCACACAACGATACCGTCAAGAGCAAGGAAGTTTGTCACAGTCCAGTGTGATACCAGCTCCGGTACTCGGGGCATTGCCGAAGCGAATATGTCGCTGCTACTGTCTCGGCAAGTTTGCGTTGCTCGCGCCCTTGTCGACATTGTTCACGCGCGTACCACGCTCTTAGTGACCAACTTTAGTTGTGAACCCCAACATTTGACAAAAAACACGGTGATTGCCCATTTTGAAGAACCTGGCGAGCATGCCGGCCAATGTGCCTTATCAACAACGGCCCCCGAAATAGCTGAACAGGACACTGCAACAGCCATTAGGACGGACGTGAACCCTGACCTTCTGACCAATCAGAAACGCCGCGTGGAAAACCTTATTGACTCTTTCCGCGACTGTTTTGCATCAACATCCAAGGCTCGCCAGACGCCGATAACTAAGCACCGTATTATCGTCGACAGTGACCAGAGACCGCTATGTCAGCGTCCTTATCGTGTTTCGTCGAAGGAGCGCGATGCTATCCGCCGCCAAGTTGCCGAAATGCTCCACGACGACGTCATACAACCATCGACGAGCCCCTGGGCGTCACCTGTTGTTCTCGTCGCAAAGAAGGACGGCAGCCTACGGTTCTGTGTAGATTATAGACGTCTCAATAACGTTACCAAAAATGATGTCTATCCACTGCCGCGCATTGATGACTCATTAGACCGCCTCCGCCATGCTACCTACTTTTCGTCACTCGACCTTCGTAGCGGTTATTGGCAAATCGAGGTCGACGAACGTGACCGAGAAAAGACCGCCTTCGTTACTCCTGACGGACTGTACGAATTTAAGGTGCTTCCTTTCGGCTTGTGTTCAGCCCCTGCGACGTTCCAACGTATGATGGACACCGTACTAACTGACCTGAAGTGGCAGTCCTGCCTTGTCTATCTCCACGACGTCGTGATTTTCTCCGACACGTTCGAGGAGCACCTGAAACGTTTGCGTGCCGTCTTCGAAGCAATTCGTTCTGCGGGTCTGTCTCTCAAGCCTGAAAAGTGCCACTTCGCATTTCGGGAGCTCAAGTTTCTTGGCCACATTGTGATCGCTCAGGGCGTTAGCCCCGACCCAGAAAAGACCGCCGCCGTTGCTGCATTTCCCCAGCCAACAGATAAACGAAGCTTGCGGCGTTTCCTGGGGCTTTGCGCCTATTATCGGAGGTTCGTTCAAAACTTCTCCAAGCTCGCAGAGCCGCTGACTCGCCTGACAAAAGGCTCCGAGCCCTTTTTCTGGGGCAAAGATCAGGAAAAAGCTTTCATAGAGCTTAAGGCCCGCCTCCAATCTACGCCTATCCCTGCCCACTTCGACGAGCAGGCCGACACGGAACTGCACACAGATGCCAGCAATGTGGGCCTCGGTGCGGTGATTGTGCAGTGGCAAGACGGTATGGAACACATGATCGCATACGCAAGTCGCACTTTGTCCCGTTCCGAAGTGAATTATTCCACAACGGAAAAGGAGTGTCTCGCTGTTGTGTGGGCAATCACAAAATTTCGTCCATACCTGTACGGCCGCCCGTTTCGAGTCGTCAGCGATCATCACTCCTTGTGCTGGCTTGCGAACCTCAAAGATCCATCGGGGCGACTTGCACGGTGGAGCCTTCGGTTGCAAGAGTTCGACGTCACCATCGTGTATAAGTCGGGTCGGCAACATAGCGATGCAGACTGTCTCTCCCGAGCTCCTCTTCCGTGCCCACCAGATGAGTCCGACGACGATTCTGCTTTCCTCGGCGCTGTCACCACATCCGGCCTTGCCCACCACCAGAGGGCCGACTGCGAACTGCTGCCTCTAATCGAGTACCTCGAAGGAACCGCTCCGTCTCCGGCCAGACTCTTCTCGCGCGGACTTTCGTCGTTTTGCTTAATAGATGGAGTCCTCTACAAGAAAAACTACGGTCCGACCGACACTGCGTATCTCGTCGTTGTCCCAACCGTGCTTCGTAAGGAAGTTCTCGCTGCATGCCACGACGACCTTTCTTCTGGCCACCTCGGTTTTTCCAGAACATTGGGACGCCTCCGCCACAAGTACTACTGGCCACGGCTTGCTGCGGTCGTTTAACGCTACGTTCGAACCTGCCGTGAGTGTCAACGACGGAAGGTACCACCGACAAAACCGGCCGGCCTTCTGAAGCCAATTGATCCACCGCAAATCCCATTGCAACAAGTCGGCATGGACTTACTGGGCCCATTCCCGGTGTCCTCCATGGGAAACCGGTATGTTGTTGTTGCCACGGACTACCTAAGCCGCTATTGTGAAAGAAAGGCTCTTCCCCGTGGCACCGCGGCTGAAATTGCACAGTTCTTTGTTCACCACATCGTGCTTCGCCACAGCGCCCCCGTGGTTGTATTAACTGACCGGGGAACCGCGTTTACGTCGGCTCTTACACACGAGGTCCTCCGTCTTAGTGGCACCAGTCATAGAAAAACGACTGCTTACCATCCTCACACGAATGGACTTACTGAGAGGCTGAACAAGACCATCACAGATATGATGTCTATGTATGTCGACGCTGACGATCGCAACTGGGACGAAATACTTCCCTACATCACGTTTGCGTACAACACCGCCCTCCAAGAAACGACGTGCTTCACCCCCTTCCGTTTGGTGTATGGCCGAGGTGCCCTGACCATGCTTGACGCCATGCTGCTCCCGGATTGTACCCCCTCGTCTTTCCCAGGCGCTGACCAATTCGTTCGCGATGCAGAAGCCGCTCGCCACCTTGCTCGATAACGCATTCGCCACCAGCAGACAACTGACGCCCGGCGTTACAACCTCCGCCACAGGGAGGTGATTTACCAACCCGGCGAGCACGCTGGGTATGGAGCCCTATACGTGTGCGTGGTCGCTCTGAAAAGCTTCTGCGGCGCTACTTCGGCCCCTACGAGGTGCTACGTCAACTCAGCGATGTGAACTATGAAGTGTACCCGCAAGGAGTTGTCCGGTCTTCTCGCCCGCCACAGTCTGAAGTCGTCCACGTGTCCCGCATGAAACCGTATTACGCCCGTTAGCCCCTCCCGGAGTTCACATTCAGTGCTGCCACCACACGCCATCGCACTTTCGGTGTCTCCACACTCTTTATCCCCCTTGCCGGAGGCATCGAGGCGATGCCTCTTGAAAGGAGGGGGGGGGGGGGGGTAATGCCACACTGCTCACATTCTGCGAGCGCCGCCATGCGGCCGAGCGGCATTACTGGGCTCGTGTGGGAGCGAAGAAGAGGACGTCCCCGTTCGAACGCGCGCTGCTGGGTTTCTGGCCTTCGGATTAAAAAAAGCCTCTTTTTCGTGCCGCCCTACGTTTGTCGGCGACAATATTATATTGGTTCGTCGAGGCTGCAGTCGACAGGCGGACAGCTCGTAGCTGGTCTGCAGGGACCTCGATCCGCACCAGGGCCTCACAGGCGTCTCTACATGTAATATTTTCCCCAGCAGCCGAGGATGATGTTAGTTGAAATAAGGAAAGTTAACTACAACAAACGTTTACCAGCTTTTGACTGCACACTACTAAGAAAATATTGCAGTTAAGGTTATCACTGCAAAAGAATAACGCAGCTATTTTGTGAATTAAAGCACAACAATAATTAAAAGCGCAGCAAAGCAGTAAGTGCGTCATAGACAAGCTATTTGGTTGCCCTTGAGGATATGTGATGCCATCTGAATTTTGTGGCCATTCAGTCACGGCAAACATTGCTTGTTTATTGCTGAGACTTGCTGGGAGCTAAACACACTGCTGGGAACGGGAATGTTTGAAACTTACCAAGGGTTATGCGGCCCTTCAAAATGGTGATTTCGAGTGGTTATTAAGAAATCCTAACAGCAGAAGGATGCAAAACGACCAAAAAATTCGAAAAATGCGTATACACTCCAAATGATAATTATATAATTCTGGAAACCAGTATAGATCGCAGAGGTCTAAGGATTATTAAAATTATAGCCGATCGTTTCCTTCTGCAATGCTTGTATTACAGTCATAAATGTATTTAGGCGGTCGCTTAAACTAAGCTGCAGAAAACCGAAATTATTCCTGAGCCCTCCACTACGCACATCTTTATTCATTTATTCTCCTATTTCCTCCTTCATGCAATCCCTTACTGCGCGGTTCAGGTGTCCACCGATATGTGAGACAGATACTGCGCCATTTACTTTCGTCAAAAACAAATTTTCAATTAAAAATAGAAGCAAAGAAACAGTGGCATGTTTAAATACTCTCCAGTGTAGGAGAAAGCGATTGTCATCGTGATAACACTACTCCTACTGAAGAGAACTTTTCACAAATGCTATCTACTCGGCGATCTCAGCTGTGGTTGGTTGATTAATTAACCCCTGAAATTTGATGTTGGCATACAATGTTGTATTTCTTGAATTTCTTAGCCTGAGTATCTAAGGACGGGTGGTAGTTTAGCTGGCTTGTTCCTTGTACGAGAAATGAAATTATGACCTTTGTTTTGTACGATTCATTTGGGTAGGATAAGAACAAAACCTGTTTTGCAGTTTATGCATTACATTGTACTTTCACTTCGAATTACATTGCACACACAAATTAAGCATCAGCCCTCAGTACCCGCCGCGGTGGCGGAGCAACTGGTCAACGCGCGGCAGTCCGGCCTGTTACGCATCGGCGGTTGCTACATACATTCGGCTCAGCACAGGCCGCCATTGGAAACTGAACGTGGCAACGCCTTGCGCTAGAACATCATCCAGCGAGGATAGCTTAGGAGCGCTGTTCTGGAACTACCGGGTATTAATTAAGATGTCATAGGGCTTAGTTAGGTTAGAAGGACAGATGAGGCATATACAGTGCAAAGGGTTGATAGGTACTATGCCTTCGTGGATGAGCTGACAGACTAGAATGAAGTTCGGGATTCCTCATCAGTAAAGATACAGCTGGCAACGAGAGGAATTCTATACTATTGATGACAGGTTAGCGTTTATTGCAATTAAGCTTAGTAAGAGGTACACACTGAAGGCGGTACAGACCTACGCGACTAAATATAGCCTTCATGACTAGATCCTTCAAAGCTGCTTAAAATTTCGAATGGGCATTAGGTAAAGGAGAAACACATTACACTGTGCTGAAGGGTGAGTTGAGTGCCTACGTAGGCAAGAACCAGGCTAGAGACCAGGCAGTGGGCGACTATGGCACAGGTTCTATAAATACAGGGGGCAGTTATTAGTAGTGTTAAAAAAAACAGGAGTAATTACGGATCATAAATACATTCTTTCGCAAACGGCAAAACAGGAATTCAACGTAGAATGGGCCCAATGGTAAGAAAAAGAAGGAAATAGAATTCATACTGTGTGCTCACCTTAGCATCGTGCAGGATGTGGAGGTCCTCGGAGGGGAGCGATGTACTAACCGCAGGTAGGTATCGAATTTTCCTAGGCTTGAACAGGGAGCAGAAGAAAGTAGCTATGGGGAAGCCCACCAAAGAGTTAGCACTAAGAAGGAAAACAGATGAATTGAAAATAGCGCTGCAGAACAGACGTCCTCCTTTAACTAATAAAGGCGAAAGTATTGTTCAACGGAATTGATGGCAATCTCAGAGTTATCATTACGGAGTGCGCACTAGAGCAGGAATTAGGATGGCCAGACAGGATACTCTAAAGCTCTCTCAGGAGACGAAAGATCTAATTAAGAAACGGCAAAGCCTGAAAGCATTCAACCCCACACGCAGAATAGAACCAGCACAGCTCTAAGCGCTGATTAATTTAACCGACATAAGAAAGTTCATGTGTTGTGTTGTGTTGTGTTGGGATTTATGGCACATAGGCAACTATGACCAACAAGCGCCAAGCTCAAGGTATTGTGAAATTTCCAGGGTAGTTTTATAGAAATGTAAAAGATGTTTGGTGGTTTAAGGGTGCTCAAAAAGTAAGGACATCTCCGTGATGATAAAGGGTAAAAATTTTAGAAATTGCCACTATAAAAAGATATGTAAGTTTAATACGGAAAGAGTAAGCATGCTGTTAAGAACAGAGGTAGTCCAAGAGAGGTGAAGAGGAAAAATCAGATGCGTATGCATCAAGAAACGAAGAGGGCAATGCCATTAGCAGTATGAATGAGGTAGTTAAAGTAGGCAACGAGTTCTATACAAATCTATGCAGCATCGCAACACAAAGACGACGTTTATGAGAGAACCAGCAGCGCACAGCAATGGGACATCCCACTAGTAACGAAAGAAGGAAAGAAAGCCATAGGGGGAGTAAGGGAAAAGCGGAAAGCAGCTGGTGAGGATCAGGTAACAGCTGATCTGTTGAAGGGTAGGGGGGGGGGATGTCATGCTGTAAAAACTAGCGATTCTGCATACGGAATGCCTTATGGCCTTGAGCGTACCAGAAGCTTGGAAGGACGCCAACATAATCCTAACCAAATAGAAAGGCGACGTCAAGGAATTTAAAAATTACAGATCGGTCAGCTTGCTTTACTTTGCCTATAAAGGTATTGACTAAGGTAATCACTAATAGAATCGAGAAAACAATATAACTTCAATAAATAACATGATCAGACAGGCTTTCGTAAAGATTTGGTTCGGTTTGGTTTATGGGGGTTTAACGTACCAAAGTCACTATGGCTATGAGGGACGATGTAGAGAAGGGCTCGGGAAATTTTGACCACCTGGGGTTCTTTAACGTGTACTCACATCGCACAGCACAAGGGCCTCTAGAATTTCGCCTCCATCGAAATTCGACTGCCGCAGCCGGGGTCGAACCCGCGTCTTTCGGGTCAGCAGCTGTGTACAATAACCACTAAAAAACCGCGGCGACCGCCTTTCGTGAAGGATACTCAAGAATTGTTCGTATTCACATTTTAATCAGGTGATAGACAAATGGGCAGAACATAACACCTTTATCTAGCCCTCATTGACTAATAGCAAGCATTTGGCTCAGTCCGAACCCTAAGGATAATGGAGGCATTGCGAAATGAGTGTGTAGAAGAACCTTATGTAAGTAAGACGCAATATATGCATACCAGGTGCACAGCTACCGCAGTAATCAGCAAAAATATTCTAAAAAAGAAGTGTGTCAGGCAGAGAGACACGATCGCGCCAGTGCTTTTTACCGCCTGTTTACGAAAATCATTCAGTGGCTTGGACTGGGAACAGTTGGGGATAAGAATAAATGTAGAATACGTAATTAATCGGCGATTCGCTGATGAGATTGCCTTGCTAGGTCGCTCTGGGGATGAATGGCAAAACATGGATAATGACTTTGACAGGCTGCGCAGCGCTGTGGATCTAAAAATAAACATGCAGAAAACCAAAATAGTGTTCATCACTCTAGCAAGGGAACAGCAGTTGACAATTGGTGCCAAGGATCTGCAAGTGCGTATGGAACACGTGTTCTAAGCACATTTAGCGACCGCAGATGCCGATAAAGAGAGGCAAATTACTAAAATAATAAAATTGGTGTTGACTGATTACGGCAGCTAATCTCTGATCATGAATGGCAGTTCACGAGTATCCCTCAAGAGAACAGTATGCTATAACAGCTCTATATTATCGGTACTCATCTTAAGGGGTAGAGACGTGGAGGCTATTGAAAAGGTTTCAGCTTAAGGACAGCGCAGAGAGCTTTGGAAATAAAATTGATAGGCCTAACATTAAGAGACCAGGAGTGGGCAGAGTGCTTGAGGGAACAAGCCCGGGTTAATGACATCCTAGCGGAAATCTATGTGAATGCATTGCAAGTAATGTGAATGCAAGATGACAGATGGTGGATAAAGTAAACAGAGTGGATTCCAAGAGAAGGCAAACGTTGCAGGACGCAGCAGAAAGGTAGGTGGGTGGATGAGATGAAGCTTGCAAGGACGAGGTGGCAGCAGCTGGCACAGGGTACGGTTAATTGGAAATGTATGGAGCCAGCCTTTGTCTTGCCGTGGATATAGTCATCCAAATGATGATGAAGGCATTGGTTCTTTCTATCAATAGTTTGTATCAAAACGAGCGAAAAATATGCCGCTGTCATCAACAAACACTATAAATTTGGAGTATCAAAAATATGTATAACTTAAATTACGCAGACAATTAAGAGCAACGGAGACAAAATGACTTCCCGAGGCACAAACATATTACCTGGAAAAGCAATCTGGTGACTTCTAGGATAGGAAGAATGTTAATTTTGTTAGTGAGTTCATCAGGTTTGGAGGTGTTGTGCAAGCTTCACTCTGTGAACGTCTATTAGTTAAAATTGTATGGTTAAAGGAATCACACCCCATTCTAGAATTAATGAGTAGACAAGTGGGTATGTAGGTAAAGCACTTTATTTCGAGTATACCTGCCTTTCCTAACGCTTAGTCAATCCTGGTAAAGGGTGAGGATGGCGCTCTGGATACCTTTCAATCAAAATAACTTCTTTAACGTTTCCTAGTATGCATTATTTGAGTGATACCAAACTAGTTTTCGTCGACATGCCATTTCGGAAGCTGAAGTGGGCTCGAGACAAACTTTGTTTTGGTTAAAAACTTTGAGAAGCGAAAAAAATTGATTTCTTAATGTCTGGTAAATTTGGAATCGCAGATGTTTTTTTATAAATTGATATCTATTTGAAGTCACATACGTACACTACTGCCAGACTTCGTCTCTTGATGAAATCGAAGATAACAAAATTATATTTACAGGCACGTGAGGAACAGATATAGCTAGCGCTTTACTGTTTTTTTTTAATATCTTCTGCGTGTAATGTTTTGCTCTTATTCCTAATAATAAAGGCTATGTATACCTCCGTTTGATCGGTGAGGTAAAAAAGTAAATTTCGACGCGGCTCTGAGAAACGGGAAGTTCGGGTAGTAGTTTCATAGATATATCGGCAGTTAAAATTTTAGTGCTGAAATGATCAGCAAGTGTCTTGCCTTGTAGTTCGCTGCTACTGCAGAATGTGCTGTAAGGTAGGCAATTATTTTGAATTCAGGCCTTACAAGCCATTTAGAATTTTTCCAGAAAGCGTCTCAACTTATCACTGCAATGTCAGCCTTTAGCGCTAGACTATCTTAGCCCGTCTAAGCTCGGTATTCAACTTCTTGTATCTTAGCAAAATATAAAAGATGCTTATTTTCATGTATCCCCCTGCTGTGATGCCTGGAGAGGCGAAGCACGTATCAAATAAATTGTAGCACCCTCTCTTGGGCGGCGCCGACAACCCGGCTAGCGCGCCACCGTGCGAAGAGAATAAAGACGGCACCTGGTCGTGGCTCGTGCAGCCACGGCTGGGAGTTCTGTTCTGTTGTCGGCTCGTAGCAGTGGTCTCGTTTCCTTCGCTCCTGAGGCGTTAGGCCTAGATTGGTGACCAAGGACGAGCAATGACCAATCCCGCAACATCCACGCAGCAGGATTCGCGTCCGCAGGACGTCTCGTCGCTGCAGGTTCGCCTTCCACATTTCTGGCCCCAGAACCCGCAAGTTTGGTTCCACCAGGTTGAGGCGCAATTTTGCCTAGCCCGCATCACGTCGGAGACGACGCGCTACTACCATGTTGCCTCAAGCCTGCCTCCTGACGTTGCCGGTGAGCTCTCCGACGTTCTCTCCACCCCCATGGGTGCTACACCATATCAGCACCTGAAAACCAAGGTGCTGGAGAGTGTTATGCCGTCGGACCGCACCCGCCTCCAGCAGCTCCTTACCGGGGAAGACCTTGGCGACCGGCGCCCCTCCCAGCTTCTGCGCCGCATGCAAAAGCTTCTCGGGGAGCGCGACATCTCTAACCACTCAGTGTTGCTTCGAGAGCTTTTCTTCCAACGCCTTCCCCAGCCCATCCGCCTCGTCCTTGCGGCGGCCGGTGACGTCACCCTCGACCACCTGGCTGAGCTCGCAGATAACGTTCATGAGGCCACCTCCCCGTCCGTCACTGCTGTGTTGCCGCCAAGAGACCCAGCGATTTCGCGCCTTGAGGCCCGTCTCGGGAGCTTGCCGCCTCAGTCGCCGCACTCCCGAGCCGACCTCTGGAGACCCGTCCGTCTCGTCTTGATTATCGCGCTCTTTCGCGCTCACGTCAAGCTCGGAGTCCCAGCCCTACAACTCTCTGCTGGTACCACAGGCGTTTTCGCCAAAGGCCACGAAGTGTACACCGCCCTGTTCGTGGCCGGGAAACGCCCGCCGGGATCACTAACGGCGGCGTGTGGTTCCCGCAGTCATTCGAGCCGCCTGTTCATGGTCACTGACAAGTTCTCCGGCACCCGGTTTCTTATCGACAGGGGCGCGGAAATCAGCGTGGTTCCACCGACTAAAGCCGATCGTTCCAAGCCATCAGGACTGTCGCTCCGTGCTGCCAACGCCTCGTCTATACCCACGTATGGGCTACGATCTCTCACCCTCGACTTCGGCCTACGCCGTACTTTTCGATAGGTCTTCGTCATCGCAGACGTGGTTCGCCCGATCATCGGCTCAGACTTCCTCTCCTACTTCGACTTAGACGTCAGCGTGCGGCATCGTCGCCTTACCGACGGTCTGACTCATCTCTCCATATCGGGAGTCTCGTCCGACCTTGCTCCCAAGGGCATTCGCACGCTGATACCTTCCTCTCTGTTCGAGAAAGTGTCGGCGGATTTCCCGGAGCTCACTAAGCCATGCAACCTCACTCAGGCGCCTAAACATACTGTGACACGCCACATCGTCACCCGGGGTCCACTCGCAGCTGCTCGACCACGCCGCTTGTTTGGAGACCATCTAGCTATTGCCAAACGTGAGTTTACCACATGCTGGAGCTCGGCATTATACGCCCGTCGTCCAGCGCGTGGGCGTCTCCGCTGCATCTAGTGCCCAAGTGTGATCCCGGTGACTGGCGTCTCTGCGGCGACTATCGGGCGTTGAATGCCAACACTGTCCACGACAGCTATCCGCTGCCTCACATCCAGGACTTTACATCGCGCCTCGCCGGCTGCGCCATTTTTAACAAAGTTTACCTGGTTAAGGCGTATCACCAAATTCCCATTGAACCCGCCGACATACCTAAGACCACCATCACGACGCCCTTTGGTTTGTTTGAGTACGTCCGGATGCCTTTTGGACTACGCAATTCGGCTCAAACCTTCCAGCGGTTCATGGCTGAGGTCACGCGGGGCCTACCGAGTGTATTCGCGTACCTTGACGATGTCCTCATCGCCAGCCCTACACCTCGTGATCATGAGCAGGACCTACGTGCTTTGTTCAAGCGTCTACAGCACTATGGCCTGCCTGGTTGTGAATGCCTCCAAGTGTGTTTTAGGTGCTTCTGAGCTCGAGTTTTGGGTCATCACATATCCTCAGTGGGTATCCGCCCTCTCGCGTCCCACGTCCAGACCATCGAGAATTTTCCCCTGCCCGCAACCCTGCGCCTCCTGCATCAATTCCTGGGGCTGGTGAATTTATCCCGCCGCTTTATCCCGCACTGTGCAGAGCTACTTCGCCCGCTCACCGACCTCCTCCGGTCAACCGCTGGCCCGTCCTCCCCAACCTCTTGGTCATCAGAAGCCCAGGCCGCCTTTACTGCCGCGAAGCAAGCAGTCGCTAACGCCGTGCTTCTAGTCCATCCGCGCAACGACGCCCCTACGAGATTGAAGGTGGATGCCTACAAAAGGATCTACAAAAGGATTAGCATGTTTCGTTTGGCAAACTTTATTCTTGTCCTTATCCGGGTTAGTCATTCGGCACAATGCGGCGAGTTTCCTGGGAGCAGAAAAAAACACTGGCACCTTGTACTTGGAAGCAACATGCTTAAGAGTATGTGCAACTTTATGCGAATACGGGATCACAACTGGTCTGATTTTCTGCATGTGGAGCAAAACTTCTGGAAACAAGTGTAATCTGCAAAAGTAAAGACACGATCGCACGCGAATGGATAGAAGCGCACAGAATATGTAAGAGTGGGAGTGCATGTGTTAGCACCCCGTCGATCGTGATGTATAAAAAAGAATGTCAGTTTTTAGATATGGCATAGTATCTGCGGAATCACCTGTTCTTGTTGTGCTATATTCGAGTTTTCTACGCACGTGCTTTCAACTGTGTTCCCCCTATCTGTCTTTTGGCCAACAAAGCCGATGAAGAGGACAAAGAAAGATGCCTCTTGGATGGTGTTGATAGCCTCATCAGGACCGTTCCCAACGCCAGACGCCGTCCTCGATCGCCAACGAAGCGTGTTGTGAATTTTTTCTGGAACAATGACCGTCGGCTCATGCAGGCCGACAAAGAAGGAGGGTTCGTCGCCATGCCGGCGGGCATGTTCGGTGAAAAAGCGAATGAGGCCATTCGCCGAAATTTCAAGGCGACAAAACTTAAACCAGGGAAGGTAAAAAGTCGAGCCTTTTCTTTGTGTCAGGAGCTGGGTTTGATTGAGCTCGCAAACGGTGTCCGTGACTGCAAGAGTAATAATTTGGATGTATTTTTTACCGCCAAAACCCATAAAGAACTTGTCCCTTTATGTGCATAGTCAGTGAAAGAGGCACCTGGCAGAACCTGGTTAGCCGCTATCTTTTGAAACAGCTCAAAACCTTGGTAGTAGATGATCCGTTCTTTGTAAGGAACAGCCTTTATATTAGTGAATGTTTGAGTAACAACGAGTTCGTCGGATATATCTTTTCAGTTGACGTTGTTGATCTTTTTTTACTCCGTTCCACAACCAGAGTTGCTGGCGGCTGTTTCGCTCTGCATTGAGGAAAATGGCCCAATTGCCTTCCAAAATTCCGCGGGCATTTCAGTAGATAACTTCCTGACACTTTTAGAATTTTACTTGGGTTCCACGACTGTCTCGTTCCAGGATCGGGTCTATTTGCAGAATAACGGAATATGTATTGGTCCGTGTGTGACACCCATACTGTGCAACATTTTTCTTGCGGGTATTGACAAAGCCTTGGCAGGTGCTTTTGTTGACGGCAGTGTTTTGAAGAGTTTTAGGTACGTTGACAACTTTTTAATTGTATTAAGGAAACAATCATCTTTGTCCTACCAGCGGGTCCTGGAAGAAGTTTTAGCTGATTTTAAAAATCACGCTGGATGCTTAGATTTTACCTATGAGCTCCCGAAGGGAAATATCTTGCAGTTTTTAGATATTGACATCACCATTACTGACGAAAGCCCATGCTGGAAGTATTGCGCCCGTGCCCGCAAGGAACTGTTGCCGTACGGCTCTACGCATTCGAAAACGGCAAAGCGCGCCGTCGCCATGATGTGCCTTGAATCCTCTCTAAAGAAGTCGTGTTGCCACAAAGCGCAGGAAAGCTTTTACGCCCAGATTCAGAAGCTAAAACAGGCGGGCTTTCCACCTTCGGTCTTGAGCTCAGTCAGCGAAGCTTTACTAAAAAAGGTGAAGAAAGTACGAAAAGAAAAAAGAGACGAAAGTGGAACCTCAGAAAAGAAAATTAGACCAGTTGTGATCCTGTATTCGCATAAAGTTGCACATAATCTTAAGCATGTTGCTTCCAAGTACTAGGTGCCAGTGGTTTTTTCTGCTCCCAGGAAACTCGCCCCATTGTGCCGAATGACTAACCCGGATAAGGACAAGAATAAAGTTTGCCAAACGAAACATGCTAATCCTTTTGTAGATTGTGCGGTTGGAGTTGTGCATAGCATCCCACTGACGTGTGGTAAAACTTACATCGGCCAAACGGGGCGATGTATTAATGACCGTTTGAGAGAACACAGTCTGTCATTAAAGAATGGGACCGGGTCAAATCTACCGATTCACTGTAAGGATTGCTGGAAAGAAGAAGGAAGAAAGAAGGCATGTGGAGCAAAACTTCTGGAAACAAGTGTAATCTGCAAAAGTAAAGACACGATCGCACGCGAATTGATAGAAGCGCACAGAATATGTAAGAGTGGGAGTGCATGTGTTAGCACCCCGTCGATCGTGATGTATAAAAAAAGAATGTCAGTTTGTAGATATGGCATAGTATCTGCGGAATCACCTGTTCTTGTTGTGCCATATTCGAGTTTTCTACGCACGTGCTTTCAACTGTGTTCCCCCCTCTCTGTCTTAACCCCCCCCCCCTGTGGTTGATATATACGCGGCGGTTTATGAAGACAGTAAAGTGTTTCAAGTTAGCGCCTGTCCTGTCGGTTTCCTCCTTCTTTGTGTCGTGTTGTTGCGCTTTTATTCTGGTCAGCCTTCGCTTACCCCTCTGGGGCTCCACGTGCGATTACATGGGAACATGTAGTGGTTTAATTTGCCTCTCTGGGACTCATGTAGAACCCAAATGAACTGCCCAAGCTCGGCTTGCTCGTGAAATTTATTCCCATAGCGCTGGTCTACACCAAGTTAGCCCACGCATACACCTAGCAAAGCGCCATGTATACGTATTACATGGGCACATGCACCGGTTTGCCCCTCCAGAATGTGATCCGCTAGGATATTAAGTGGGCCACCCAAGTTGGACCTGCCCGCGTTTGTTCTGCAGGCAGCCCAGCTACTTCACCGGGACCCCATGCGGGTATTACAGGGCTCAAGCCCAGCTTGTATAGCCCGTGCAGAGCCCATGTGGCACCCGCTGGGGTATTACATGGGCCGCCCAAGTTGGGCTCTCCTACAATCTTTTAGCATGTTAGATTGACTGAAACACCAATTTTGTAGCAAGCCCCTCGCTTAAACGCCAACGTGCAAATTTTTTTAACTGTGCACTGCTTTGTATGGGGCCACGAATTCATTTTGCATGCTATTTGCAGATTCCTGGCTGTTTGCAGGATCATGCACTAACTCTCCGCAAAGATGTCAGATAATGGCCATATCTTCTTCGTCAACAGTTGACACGGTAAGCCATTAAGTAAATGCACATTGTAATAATGCAAAAATCTGTAGCATGATCTCAATTCAGCTGTGACTTTTGTCTTTGGTAGTTGTCAACAAGAGTGTACTCCACTACTCAGAATTTTAATGAGCAATCAGAGCTGCCAAAATCTTTGAGTTAATAATGCCGCAATGATAGCACAGCAACTGAACAAAGACAGCAGATGAACAGAAACGGATAGGATGCCACTTGTGGTGGCGCAGATGATTAGTGTTACATTCACTACAGCATAAGGTGCTTAGAAACACTGCACGGCAGATGCTAATCAGCTTGAGTAAATTTTTACAAAAGAAAGATTATAAGCATACTAGGCATGGCAAAAGTGCAGAATGAACAGCTCAGTTTGCAGCGCTCAATTGCATGACAATTAATGTCCTTCGAGGCTAGTTCACACCTTATATTCAGAATTCACTCAGTGATGTGCACAGTATAGAAAACCAAAAATGGGAATCATATTATCTGTTAAAACTTATCCAAGAGAACCACTGTGACAGGTGTGCTGCAGAGTCCGTCCCTATATAGTTTAGAGCGGCGGAGACTGTAGAGTCCCTTAAAATTAGGCGAGTGCGACGCGGACGAAGGAAACAAGCTAGGAAGCAGGTGTGAAACTGCTCTTATTTTCCTTAGCGCGTGGCTCCGCGCAGCCGGAGCCAGCGCGTTTTGCAAGCCGGGACGGCGCAACACTTATGATGGCAATTTAGTGCCGCTGCACGGTTATAGTTCGCAAGCCAGCGAACCATATTTCTCAGGAGCTGCTGGCATCAAACTATATATTGTACCTAAGTATGTAGTTTAATGACCTGAGTGTATCAGTGAACCTATAGATTTGCAATGCGCAGTCTGCTTCAAACCATCAAGAATATTAGAATTAGGCTCGCAATGGCATATCAAGGTAATGGCGTTGCGAAGCAATGGCAAAGATGTGAACAAAAAAAAAATAAAGGAAAAGTTATTAAGACAGCAGCAAAAAAATGAACTGTTTCTACTGTATGCATAATAATTATTATCAACAGTTGTGGCTTTTTAACATGTACACTAGTTTCCTAAGTAAAACTGCTCGTAAACCAAGTTGTCTGCAATAAATTATTGTGAGGAAAAAACAATACATATGCTCACAAAATATGTTCAGGTCGCTTCTGTGTAGAGTAGCTTGCAGTGAAGTTTTAATTTGTTAATATTTTGGAAGGCGCAACTGCGTCATCCAGACGGTCATTTTATTCATCATAATTTGATGCTGTCTGAATTGCTGAGCGGGTTATAAGATGCATAATGGCGTCTCATCCCGCAACATATGTATTTTCTAGTATGAATTTTAATGTACTGTAAGCTAGCTGGTACTACATAATTGTACTCCGTCAACTAATAAGTGCTGAAGGTGGCTTTAGACATGGCAGATTCTGCATAGAAAGTTTCCTTCACAGTCATTCATACTATGTAATGGTTGGTTGGTTTATGGGGGTTTAACGTCCCAAAGCGACTCAGGCTATGAGAGACGCCGTAGTGAAGGGCTCCGGAAATTTCGACCACCTGGGGTTCTTTAACGTGCACTGACATCGCACAGTACACGGGCCTCTAGAATTTCGCCTCCATCGAAATTCGATCGCCGCGGCCGGGATCGAACCCGCGTCTTTCGGGCCAGCAGCCGAGCGCCGTAACCACATACTATGTAATGAATGGTAAGGCGCATCAAAGGAGCACTCTCGCATTGGAAAGCACAAAAGGTAAAATTAAGGCATCATTGTGGCATATATACATACTTTCATTAAAAAGTTTCAAAGTACATGAAAGGAAACATGTGGATGAGGCAAATGAGGTTTTGTCTTGATCATTGCCTATAGTTTAATGGCAAGAATAAATTAACACCAATAGGATCTGTGAATTTTCACTTTGCCATGGTCTACACTGCAAATTTTCATATTAACGCGGCAAAAATAGATGAAAAGTTTAGTCCCCCCCAAAATTGTCTATACTTCGCTAAATTTGCTGTGCAGTGGAGCCAAACGAGATCACAAATTAAAAATTAACTCAAGGGTGCATTTGCGACGAGCATGTGCTGGTCAGTTTGCAAATCATTGATTATAGTCATCTATTTCATGAGTAAATACTTCCCAGAAAGGAAAGATGGGTTGAAACAAAGTAGAAAGAGTGCAGGCTAGTTCATATGTGCAGTTGTCTCGCCTAACTACTGTCCTCAGGGCTTAATTTTGCCCGTGTATGTCATGTAGTAGAAAAGCTTAAGATCGTGGGATGGAGACCAGATATGGTAGCAGCATTTTTATAGAAGCAAAATACAATAGCAATCATTTGCTCTGCAATTTTGATGAACGTTGTAGGGCTCCAGCTGGTCTTATCTGGAACCCTTTACTACAATATCATTCATAGACTGAGCACCATTTTTGGGCTAGCAAAGCTGCCCATATTACAGATATATGAATAACATTAATATCATTCTATATAATGAAAGATTACCACTTCAGATGCAGACGAAGAAAAACAGACAGGCGGTGCAGTAAAAAGATAACTGAATTTATTACCTTGATGAAAGACCCACAAGTAGAGTTCAATAGAACATGTGTACACTGCACTGGATGCCCAGGTTCCACAGTGGCATATTGACGTGTTAAAATTGGGCCCAAAGTTTTGCCTGAAGCCTCCTATATCGCCGCCCGAGAAGGTGGCCCTGGTGAAGAGCATCACTAGCCACGTAGCCGAGGAAGACCGACATCGCTGTGCTGTGGAGTGCGTCGACTCGTGGACAAAGGCCGCAGAATTCAAGAAGGCTGCCTGCTACGGCCGAGTTTCTTGAGAGCAGTAGCCTACGTCTAGTCGTATCCGATAAAGAGGGGTTTTTCGTAGTGATGCCGGAGAATGAGTACTCGGAGAAGACACAGGACGCCCTTGATAAGCACTTTAAGCAGGTGACAGTCAAGTGCGATAAAGTAAAGGGCAGTGCAGTGGAACTGTTATCCAGGATGAACCTTGCGAAGCTCGTCAGTGGTGTAAAAATGTTAAGCTGTCGCTACTAGGGGTGATTTTCGCTGCCAAGATGCATAAACCGGACATCCCTTTTCGCACCATAATTTCCGAGCGTACCAACTGGCAACATGCTGTGTCCGGAATTTTGCAAAAGCAACATGGCCAATTAACAGTTGCCGAAACTTTTGGGGACCGGAAATCGGGAACAGTTGTGCAGCATTTTCTGGATAGCATCCCAGGAACGTGTTTTGGGTTCAGTATTGATGTAGAGGATTTGTACTACGCCCTTCCCCATGACAAACTCATGGTTGCAGTAAAGGAGTTTATCACCCAACAAAACGACGAAGTGCAATTTATAGGTAGAAGTGGGATTTCGGTTGAGAGTTTTTTGGAGCTGCTTTCTTTCTACCTAAATACGACGTTTGTAGGACGGCGAGATGAAATCTTCCCTCAGAAACAGGGCATATGCGTTGGTTCCCGTGTAGCTCCGGTTCTCAGCAACATCTTCCTTGGAAAAGTGGAGGAGGCCATATCCCGTAACCTTAATGGTCTGGCATTACGATTTGGAGGTATGTGGACGATTTCCGTGTACTGTTTGAGAAGGATGGACAGGCGAGGCGTACTGTAGACGTCTTGAAGGTTTTTAAAGAGAATGCCATGGGCCTTAAGTTCGCATTAGAAGTACCAATGAACGACGAGCTCCAGTTTTTCGACCTCTGGCTCAGGTTCAAGGAGGGGCATGTGTGTTGCGTTAACAAACCTAGGTCCAAGAAGCCGATCCCAAGTAGCACAAGTAATTGGCCCAACATTGGAACTGTATTGGTAAAGCTGGCCCTACAAAGGACCAGGATGGGACCATCCTGTTGCAATATTGGGCCGATGACCTGTGCTACTTGAGATACTGAACTTTTTGTCAGGGCACCCAAAGTTGGTTAAGATTAGCGTTGCTTTCTCGTATTTACGTTCCGCACTTGACAAGTCTTGTGTGCATAGCGTTCCAGAAGGTGTGCTCTTTCAAGTACAAAGGCTTGCAGCCGCAGGGTTTCCAGACTTGGTCATTCCAAGAGCGTGTGAGAAGCTCCTTTCCACGGTAAAGGCTGGTCGTTCCGGGTACACTAGGAACGGTGAGGAGGGAGAACAAAGAAAAAAGATAAAAACCGTGGCAATTTCGCATGTCCATCGCATGTCGCACAATCTTAGGAATGTTGGGAGGAGGTTTGGAGTTAACGTCGCGTGCACAGCACCGTTTAAAGTGCAACGCCTTTGTGCCATGACAAGAAGTAGAGTAGATAGGCGGCGTAACGTCAGCCCGTTCGTATGCACAGTGCGCCACCGCTCCCCATTTTTAGGTTGTGTTTGCGGCGTTGTCTATGAGATACAGCTCTCCTGCAAAAAAGTGTATATTGGACAAACCGGGCGATGCTTGAACGTTCGGCTTATGGAACACGATAAGCTTTCTTCAGACACCGTTTGTTCAAGCATCGGTCAACACTGTGCAGAGTGTACACAGAAATATAAAAAGGTGTGCAAAGCCGATTTAAAAAAAAAACCACCGTGTTGTACCGGCATCGCGACCAGCGCACTAGAGAGATAGTAGAGGCATATTTCAACGAAAAGAAAAACGATGTCTGTGTCAGCACTTCCTCGGTCGCGTTATACGATAGTGAGATAGGTTTTTTAGATGCCTCTTTATGTACCATCTTTTTTGTTTGATCTGTAACGCAGTGCAATCGGGGTTTTGAACTTTGGAGGTGATAGTGCCCTCACCGATATCTTTGTACTTCATACCTATCGCACCTATGTCGTTTTTCTGTATATGTATATATTTTTGCGTTCCTTCTTAATAAAATTTGGTTGCGAGACAGCGCTTGTTTTGTCCTCTTTCTGTGTCCTTCGTCCGTTCGCGCTGAGTTTTACCGCCAAAATGAACTAGACCCAACTCACACAACTCACCATTCTTCTGTAATCAACAGAAAAACAGGAAAAATACAAAAGATATTGCTTTCTAAACAGATAAGGCACACTGCCACTGACATATCGCAACTCATTTCGTAACAAAGTAATATATCGCTTGCTAAACTATTTTCACCTTCCCTATAATGTGGAAGGTTTTACAGATTTTACATTGTAACTGGCGCCTCCCCTACCAAGCAGATGCGTAGCACCGTTGCTCGGCTCAAACTCATAATTCCTGCAATTTTTTCCAGAAATCCACACGTTGTTAATGATTCAATTCCTGTGCTGTGCTCTTGGAGTCCATGATTAAAGCTGTGTCCTGAATACGCGTTTTTCAGGCATTAGGTTTGTTCTTCAGTTCTTGATGTTGGCCCGTCAATTGAGTGCCAGCCACGTGCTTCGTCAATCATCATAAGATCTCCGGTCCAAAAAGCATTTGGTGTTTATTCACTGCAGGCCGCGCTATATTTTAGTCGAAGAAACAAAAAACTTCTCGAGTGGCCACCAGTTTAACGTTTGTGAACGGGTGGTGCGTGGGAGTTGCGGCGACAGTGGCGCAAAATTTTCGACTGTGATGCCAAGCGAAGAGATTTCCGTGGGACAGAATCTAGACGGTCTTTGGAAGTCAGGGAACTTACGCCAACAGGGTGCGTGAATACACCCTCTCGGGCGGCTGTGTGCCGGTGGATACTCTCGGCATGGGTGGCGGTTCCGCGTGATGTCATGATGCAGTTGTTTGCAAAGTGTGGAATTTCACTCGATGACGAATGTGTTGTGGGCCGCAGCAGGGATGACAACAGCCCCACCAGTGAGGACAACGACGCAAGTGGGGAGCTTCTGGGTAATAAATGTTCATTGTGGAACTTGTCTTTTTTTGTTTCGGACATTATATTTTGCGGCGGGGATGTCGATTTACATTCAAGTTGACTTACAACAGTAAACACAGTACGTGACACGTGACGAAAGATGCAGTGATGATTTGGACGTGGTGCACAGGCACTGAACAAAGAACCCGCTCTGAGCACAAAAGCAGCGAGCGCTGAGAGCAGGAACATAGGCCACTGAAAGACTTCGGCCACTTCGATGTCACTGATTATCCGCAGCACGGCCCTCCGGGCACAAAACATAGTTGCAGGGTAGTCAGATTGGGGCACATCAGGGCACAGCGATTGGCAGGGCCTGAGGCACAAGAGGTGCACAATATCAGGTTGAGGTGGGTCGAAGGAAGTCTCCAAGAAGGCCGGAGTGATCACATAGGTGACGGCAGTGACCTAGCACCGCAAAGAGAGCCTGATGCAGCGAGTTGGTGACCAAAGCAGACAAGGTAGCTAGGGGTGAAAGAAACTATGTGCTGAAGGCGATTGTAATAGTCCTGCTGTCAATTCTGTGAGGCGAGTAGTCGCGAGCATGCTAGATGATGGGCTTGGTCGGAACAGGCGATCACGTCGTGGGCATATTCAGAAAGTAGAGCAGTAAAGGTAGGAAGCAGTGCCCACAGGTATCGGGGGCTCTTAGCCGTACAAAAGATAGACTAGGGAGCAATAACAGTGCAATGAAGGGAAGAGTTCTTCGCAAATGTAACGTAAGGGAAAGCAATATCCAAGTCACGAAGATCCAGTGAAATGTATATTGCGAGCATATAGGTAAGGGTGCTGTTAAGGCGATAGGTGGGGCTATTTTTGCCTATCATGTGTTCGAAGGTGGCAGGGGCATTGCATGAGCCGAAAGGTACAACCTTAAATTCATACAGCCCAGCAGGCGCAACAAATGCCGTCTTCTCACTGTCTTGTTCATCCATGGCAATTTGCCTACACCCAGAGCGCAGGCCAGTGGAGGAGAAAAATTTGGCACCTTGGAGACAATCAAGGGTGTCATTGATTCATGGCAATGGCTATACATCTTATCTTATTGAGGTGTGGGTAATCCAAGAACTGCCAAGAGCCATATTTTTTAGAGGATGATTGTTAAGTCCCAAGGGCTGCAGGAAGGCTCAGTAATGTCCTTGGCAAGCATTTTTACTACCCCGTTTCAGATGACCTGGCGTTTGGGGAGGGAAATACGGTAGGAGGGCCAGCAGTCAGGAGCGGCACCACCAGTTCCTATCTGATGTCTGACAGGTTGACCGAGGACAGGTTTATGCAGATTAAAAATGTCCAAAAAAGAAGACCAGAAAAGTGTGAAAATCTCGGCAGATTAGGTAGGTGAGGGGACAGTAGCTTACGTTGTAGTGAACACGTCTGTTGAGAAAGGGAAATGCTGGTGGGTGGCATCGCGGCCGCGAACTAGGGTAGCATCTAATGCAGCGACTTGGCAACACGGAAGGCGAGAAAGCATGGTCACACAGATTCCGGATGGAAGTACTAAAGGGCAGAAGCTGAAATTCAGAACTGGTAGGAACAGTGTGTTGACCTTGACAGCAGCAAACGTAAGGGGCAGCGAAACGTTGCAGATAAGCAGTATATCGAGAATAGGTGCAACCATATAGTCACCATCAGGGGCCGGCAGCAATGGGTAAAGGGCAACAAAGGATGCAGTTTGAGATGGCAGGAAAACATTATCTTCAGAGAATAATAGAGGTGGGAAACCCGCAAGGCAGTTAACGAAGAATGAGACCTCAAGATGGTCCTCCTATAAGCAGCCAATGAGGAGTGAATGTTCCGACAGGAAATTTAAACCGAGAATCAGATCATGGGCGCACATGTGTCAAACAGCCAAACAAGCTGGGGTGCCGTGGCCGGCAGAAGAAACACGAGCGCTGCATTGATTGGCCATCAGCAACAAGAATGCCACTATCCACAACACACAGACAAGATGTCGCAGAAATAAGGACATTGCGATGGCAGGGGTGAAGGTTGGAGCTCATCACGAACTCATGCACGCCAGTGTCGATGAAAGAATATATGCAGCGTCACCTCTGGGGGCTGCATCAGCTAGTTTTCCAGATCGGAGCGAGATGAGGCGAATGTGGGGATTGAGAGCAACAGCCAAGAAGCGACAACAAGAGGAAAAATCGGCGAGCCTCTGTGGTCTGTGGTGGAGGTTGTGATGAGAAGCGGCAGGAAATGTCTGGGCGGGAGCTAGAGGTGAAGGCACTGTGGGGAGGTGAAAAGCGTGGAGAGCGACTAGAGGAGTTGCCGTGGGGATGCGAATAGGGGCTGTTGCAGTGTCGAACAACGTAGCCTATGTGAGAGTAGTGAAAGCGGTTTGGTCGGTTGTCTGCGGGATTCCGGAGAAACAGTGGGGGCAGATACTGGTGGTTGGAACCTCAGGGCCAGCTGGGCTACCAAGAGCACACACACTGCCGGATTGAGGTTCCAGTTGGCAACTTCTTGCTACACGAATGCCTGGATGAGCAACACGATAGACAGAGGCATACGACTGGGATAGACACAAAGGCCTCTAATTCACGTCACATAATCCTTGCGACTGCGTCTGCGAGGGCAGGCATTTCAGAGAGCTGGTAGCTGCTGGTCCTCAGAGGAAGAGGTTGCTCCTGTGTTAGGAAGTCGAGAAAACAGCTGCAGAATACAGCAGCTTTCAATTTGCTCGAAACGAAGGCACTCCTTGATGGTGTCATGATAGTGCAGTCCTTGCAGACAAGCAAATGAAAGGCATCATCCACAATGCCATTCCAGCCCACGTTGTCTGATTCAAAGCAACGTCTACTTTGTGGCGAAGCGCCAGGACATCCAGAATATAGGTATGCAGCCCTCTGTGGCGGACTGGGCGCGAGACGAAAGCTGTTGTTTCGAAGTTACCTTCCAAGCATCATGTCTTGCAAATAATATGCGTAGTTTTTCCTCACAGGTATCCCGGCTCATGAGATCATTCTCATGTGTTTCATATTACACTCTGGCAGTGCCGGTAAGGTAAAAGATGACATTCTCCGGCATTAGAGTAGGGTCCCACATGTTATAGATGACGACTGGCACGTATGAGCAGAGCGAGTCATCAACATCCGCGTCATCAGTTCGAAACATGCCGGGGTATCAGGGTGACACCATGACTAAGAAAGGAGCGCTAGCCATCCTCCGTGACTCTGTGCCGGTGTGACTTCTTCAAACTTCATGGCGCAATCGTACACCCGGCTCCTCCATCAACAATGTTAAGTGGCGAATGACACAGTGACGACCCTGACACAGTGCACAGGCAAAGAACACAGGTCCTGTAATAAGCACAAAAGCACCGAGTGCCAAAAGCGGCAACGCGCACTACCAAAACACTTCATTCACTTCATTCACGTAGCACATAAAGTGAAAGAGGGGAAATAATGCAGCATCCCTTGTACTAGATAAGAAGGCACTATCACAGTAAAGTAGTAGCAAAAGGGGCACTGGCAACCCTGAAAAGGGGTATTGAACACCGATTTTGTGCAAGCTGATGCTGTCAAATAATAGCAGAAGCAAGACATATTAGGGTTTTGCTAACCGAAGCTCTGGAGATAGAGACAACAACCCTAAGAGAGGAGGGCATTTATTTCTGGCACGAGAAACCTTCATAGATAGTTCCAGCTACACCAACAATGCATCGGCTGTGCTGCCATTCGAGCGAAGCAACGTGCCATGCGCATCGGCCTGCAACCGCGGTTAACACTAAGCAGACAACCCACATTACACAGCGTGTCGCCTCTCAGTTTGCTATGCAGCTGACCCATGTTTCACAAGTGGAAGTTTTGGGCCACTTGGTCAGACATGATGTAGAGAAAAAAGAAATCGCAACATCAGACAGGACGCAAGACTGAGAAGGGGTCTTACGTGCTGTCTGAAGCTGTGTTTTTGTCCTCTACAACCCATCAGTGTGTTCACCTCAACCACACCTATGTAGGGCAGACCGAGATAGCATATCCGTGAACACTAACCAGAAGACGTCCTCAGTTCAGTATACATTAGAAAGACCTGAAGCACGTGTCTGCCACCGAAAGAGCATAGGTAACATGTGTACTCCATCATTATCACTACAACTCATGAAGAAGATACACAAAAGTAGCTATTGTGTTTGAACAGAGAAATAAATGCTATTTTTACTGCCTGCAACCTCTCACACTAAATTTAGTGAAACACTCAGATAATACAGCTATAATATAACAACGCTCAAAGTACTCAGCTACTACCTATGATACACTAAGCCAAGATGCACTTCTGCTAATTATGATAATAGAGCGGAAAAACAAGACTGAGAATACACTTCTACCATGATAGACTTCTGCTGGCTATGAAGATGGAACAATCTGCTCAAGATAAACTGTAATATAGTCTTAGCTATTAATTATGATGAAGGAGAGGAAACAAAATAAACCCAGTCTTTCACACAACTTTCATACATTTCAAGCTGATGAAGGAGAGGAAACAAAATAAACCCAGTCTTTCACACAACTTTCATACATTTCAAGCGGAATGAACCCACAGGCCACATCTTATCTCATGTGAAGCATTCCCTGTGCGGAAAATCTTGAGCTGTTCTGATGGAAGCGGAGCAGAGAAGTTCCTTGCATGAAGAAACTCATGGCCAAGAAGAAACTTCGGAGTCACCTCTATCACACTGACAATGCTGCCATTGCTTAGTAAGCAACACGCGTCCTTCTCTACACTTCCTTTCAAGAATTATACATCTGTCGAGCGCAAAGTCGGTGGGAGTTCTGTCGGTGAATAAGCCAACTCGGACAATCTGCGGCTCACCTGTCCAAGTGGCTTTCTGCTGGTGCACAACAACCGTTTAACTCACCCTAAACAGTTCTCAAATGGGAAGTGACTAACATTGTCCAGCGGACCATAAATTAAGGCTTCATCCGCTATGTCGCACAGCATGCGTACATTGTAGATCAGAAACTCAGGTCAATAAAGAAGCCGACACTGCTGTCAAAATTACTTCAGGAGATCTGAGGCAAACTTGTTCATCTCTGTCGCAAAAACGTCGCTGAGAAGAATGCACATCGTCACATGAAGGCACAGGAAGTGTTTGTATTGGTTGTCGTCCAGCAAACTGCGTAGCACCACAGGGCCAGTGTAGAGAAGGAAGGACCTAAACTCTACAGCCTTCCATCGGTCCAATTCATCAAGGCCTCTGGGCTTCCAAGCAAATTCTGACGGCAGACTTGTTTTCTGCAGTCTTGCACTCATAATGCTCTGCTGCTGTGCGCCGAGACGATGCGGCAATGGTCCAATATCCACGTCTGCAGCAACTTACAGACCACTCCCAAGCACATCGTGTGCATGTAATCCACCGGAAAGTGTTTCACCACGTCCACATGCAACTCCAAAAGTGGAATTGCAGCGTGGTGGTGGCCAGCGTCGGCCATTGTGTGGAAGGAGTCATCTCTGCGATTCGATTCCTGAAAGCAGCACACATGGGGAATGTTTGCCTGCGCTCATTTTTTCTCTCCTTTTTTGTGCAGCGATCACAACCGTAATAACCAGTGTGTCCCTTGCTACATTTGACATACGAACAGGCTGGTGCATCACACATTACTGCAGCAATTGAAACACTGTGACATACGCCTTTGATGATGACACCAGAAGCTTCCATAGTTTTCATTTCTTACAGAGATGGTCACAAAACTATTGAATATTTCTAGGCTTCTTTTTTGCCACAACAGATAGAGACAACAAATGGTCGGCTGTCAACTGCATTCGCCACTGAACACAGCAAAACCCGGATGCCCAGCGAAGAGCTCTTGAATATCGGTAATCCGTCGATGTTCACGCGGAGATCAACCTTAGTACCTGAAACAACGCGAACACCGTTTTTCGCTCTTTGAATCATTTGACTTCGTAGGCCAAAATTCACGTAGTCATTAAGAACATCAGCTTTTCGCTCAGTCGTCAGTAACGTGCGAGCGTGAAGAGGTAGCGGAAGGACTAGGCGACGCAAAAGCAGACAGAGTTCATTAACTGCCGAATGAGGGAATGAATGCTTCCGAACTATGTCCGCTAGCTCTCGTGCAGCATCTGTCGTTGAGGGGCTTGCTTCTGTGCTTTCTTGCGCGGTAGACGGATCCTTTTCGGAGGAACACAAATATTTGGCACTTTCATAAGAAAAGGCTGGCAAGTGAGAGCATTCAGAAACGCCGATCGTGCTGCAGATGCTTCAGAGCATTCTTCGGGCCTTTTACGTGCGTCCACATTGTCGGTATCGATTTCACTGTCTTCGCGTGCCGTCGTGGAAGGCCTAAGGTCGCCCTCGGCGGAGGAGGAAATGTTGCGGTAAAAATTCGCTGACCTCCCGGTTCAGCCGCCGGTATTTCTGGCACTTACTGGCCATTCGAAATGAGAGCGAGTGCGATCGAGAAGACTCAACTGGAGCGCACAACGAGCTGGAGCTCTTCGAAGGTAGGTGAGTCGATCGGCTCGGCTCTTCTGCTCAGCCTGCTCAGCGGTCAGCGGCTTGCGCGAAAAAAGAAAAGTGGTGGAAGCGGAAGTGGCGGAAGTACGTGTGGGTGGACTGAGGTACCTGGGAAGCGAAGTTAAAGCGGCAAACTTAAATTCAGCTTTTGGAATGTTTCAGTCAAACATGATGACATCCAATAAGAGGACGCGTTATCACTTTCATTAAGTTAATGGAGCTACTACTACTACATGATTTTCTTCCACCATGACTGTAACTGTGTCAGTAGACGAGCAAGCTAGCGATATATCCACAGTTCTGGCATCTAGACGAAACGTGCATTGTTTATGCGAACAATTAATGAGCAAAATTCAGATCACGCTGAATAAGTAAATCACAAATTGTAGGCTACTTAAAGTGTTTCAGTGATACATGGGCTTAAAGCCCCTCCATGACGTTTTCTGGGGACCAGGAACTGACCGACGATTACGGTACTCGGCAATGCTAAGTTTTAGCGCAGCTGTTCAAGTATTTAAGTTTTGTGCTTGAAGCAGGTTTTCTGCGACTGATTGGACGAAAAACGATGCAAACGCGTTAGAAGGCTTATTAAGCATAAAAAAGAAAATGAACATAATTAAAATAAAATAAAAACTAAAGTAAGTAACGGGAAATGTAATAAAAATAAATAAAACTAAAACCAACAAAATTTAGAGCAATAAAGAAAAAAATTAAAAAATGAAAAATTCAGGGAGAAAGGAAAAGAAAAGGCCTTCGCATTTGCGCTCTTAAACAGACTGAAGTGCATTCCTGTAATTTTTTAAGACGAAAGGCTTTAACAGCTCATCGCTGTCCTGTCCACTTCTGTGTCGTCCGTGTCCTTTTTGCGCTATGTTTTCTAAGAACTGTTACCAACTAGCCCAAACTAAGCATCCGTCAGTCTCTCCGTCCGCGAAATCTGTCACACTATGAGGACATCAATAGCATAATTGCTATAATTCATATACTCTTAGAAATTACTAAGAAATTTACGATTAGTAATTAGTCATCAATTAGTGATCAGCCATTACTTATTTATTTGATATTAATTAGTAACTGATTAAAAATAAAAGTTAAAAATAGACATAACATAAAGAACTTGACGAAAAATCAAAAAAATCAAAAAGAAAAGTTAAAAGAATTAGAAATAAAGAGAACAAATTAAAAAACTAAAAAGAAATTATCGTTAACGTTCCCCTTAGTGATCCTGAATTTGTAGCCGTGCTGCCCAACAAGTACTCATTAATTAATAATTAGTCATTAATTAGCCAAAGTGGGTGCAGAATGGCTTTCGCCTCGCGCACTTAAGCTCGCCCTGAATTTTTGTAGAGGAGGCGCAAAGAGAAAGAGGATCAACATGCAGGATCGAAGCAAGACGACGAAGACGAAGTGACTAAAGTGGGAGCGTTTTCGGGTACGGCTGAATGTCGCCTTTGATGCGTCACAACATATCTATGTTGCTACTGCCAACTTGAACAAATTTAATTTGAGTGGCCCATCCCCGAAATGAGGTCGGAAGATCCTGCAATGTGGATGGACAGTCGATATTTGGACGCTGGAAACCGTCTTATTGTTTCCTTCTACTCACGCTTTTCTACACGGCGATCGGTGATTACGGTACATCTTCTGAAGATTAATGTATACAGACAATTAACATTCGCACGAAAAGATTTTTTGCATTTCCACCTGGACTGTTACAAAATTTTTAACTTAAAACAATAAGGAGACAAGAGTTTAAACACAGGAATGCGTTTTGTGCTTGTCTGTGTTTCTCCCACGTTACGGCAGTTTTGTGCACAATATTCGTTCATCCCCCCAATGCATGCTCTGAACCTCGACTGTCATATGTTGTTGAACATTTATAGCACAAGAATGGTTGGCTATAATATAGCTAATTCAGTGACTTTTTATTCTTCTTTGTTAAGTTTCCGAACACCGAATTCACTGTGTGGTCACTTTTGGGCAACTTGCAATATGAGGAACATGGCCTAAGGCGCGAACACATAGGGGCATGGTGTCACCTTTTTAAGTATATGCAGTCGACCCCCGTAGGTTGTGGTCGGCTGCACGGCCGCGAAGCTATAGCAAGAATTCACGACTGGAAAGGCAGTACTTATTGTTTGATTGGAATTAAGGTGCCTTCAGAGCGCACAGATATATGAACAAAAATATACCCAGGAAGATATGACTGAACATATATTCTAATGAGACGCTTTGGTATGTCGATGCCAGCCAGATCAGTATCGCTATACGGTCTGGCGTTCATCAAAGCTGAAGGTAACGAAAATGTCCACGGTAGACATTCGTAAAAAATAATTGATGGAGTGGTGGTTTAAAAGTGCGGAAGTTCTGTCTTTTTGCGCTGTGACCGGTCTACTTGCACCGCTGCGGTGACTGACGCTGGGCTATACTGACACGAGTACCCAGGTTCCAGCCCGACCAGGGCGGTTCTGTTTCGATGAAGGCGAAACACAAAACGGTATCAGTGCGTGATGAACGTCCGCAGGTGGTCGAAATTATTCCAGAGCCCTCCACTACGGCGCCTCTTTCACTCCCACCTTCCTCTCTTCCCTTACAGCGCGGTTCAAGTGTCCATGTAGAATTGAGACAGATACTGCGCTTTCCTTTCCTAAAAAGCAATTTTCGTATCACTGGTCTACTTCTCGTTCATTCCCTGACCCTGGTAGTACACTATAGGCAGCAGCTCTTGTGTTTAAAGGAATACATAGAGAGCTTTTTTAAAGGCTAGATAAAACACCTCGCACAGAGAGAGGCGCACAGGACGACCCAGCGTCGTGCTGTGTGTCTGTCTGCGTCCTTCTGCTGGTTATATTTGTTTGAAATAAGTAAAAATGATAGGTGTAACGTTAAGAGGCCGGAATCGGCAGAGTATGTGAGGGAACAAATGCAGGTTAATGATATCCTAGTCGAAATCGAGAGGAAGAAATGGGCTTGGGCACGACATGTAATGCGCAGGCAAGATAACCGCTGGTCCTTAAGGGTAACGGAGTGGATTCCAAGAGAAGTTAAGCGTAGCAGTGGGCGGCAGAAGGTTAGGTTGGTGGACGAGGTAAAGAAATTTGCAGGAATAGGGTGGGCGCAGCCGGCAAAGGACAGGGTTAATTGGAGAGGCACGGGAGAGGACTTTGCAGTGGGTGTAGTCAGGTTGATGATGATAATAGATAGATAGCTTTTAATTGCGTGTTTCATTCTTTGGAATGATGCGTAAAACAAATTACTATACACTGATCACCATTTGGCGTTCGCCATTCATCTGTTTCGATTTCAACAGCGAAGTGGTGAAAAAAAGGGTACGTCGTCGAAGTTCAGTTCTGGTGATGCTAGGAATCAAAAGTCTGCGGTGTAATCACGCCTTCGTCGTTGTGATTTACTTCATCCCTATAATGTCTTGAGCATCCCTAACAACAAGAAAATATGCAGCCGAAATTTGGTGTCTGCACTCAATGCCGCAGCCAGCCACATTTCCTTCCATTTGGTGTTGCTTTCATACGCCACAACTACCAGGTCAAGAAATCTTAGACGCCAGGAAATAACTAACTTGATCGTAGGATTCCACGAAAATGGTCACCCAGATTAAGAAAGAAAGCACGAAAAATGATTTCAGAGAATGGTCATTGTACAGTGTAGTCATGGTGGCTCCAGCGACTGCTCTGTTCAAAAAAAACTAAACATAACACCTATCCACATATACAAGGTTGGAAGATCGAAGCGCCAATGTCATTCCGTGCCAGAATATAATCCGAATAATGACGGGGATAAACACCTAGCCGAGAAATTTGTACAGAACATTTTGCGTCATTTTATGCCGATAAATTAAAATACTGGTGAAAAACTGTAGATGCTGAAAGAATTGTGCTGACAACCGTTTGGTCTTCAGTGCCCAGCGGTAAGGATAGAAACCGGAACTTCCGACCCGGACTACTAAGCGCAGTGACACGTAAAAACACAGCTCGTATTTGAAATTTCTTCCCCGTGTGCTCGTCGTGCCCGTGTTGGGGTTTGTAGGTGCGTGCAGTGCGTGCAGTCTAACATGAAGCACCAGCTTTTTCAGCTTTATCATCCGTTTTGTGAAAGACTGCTCTCCAAGCTAGGTAAGTAAATTTTTGTCAGTACTAGTGTTGGTTTTCAATAGCCACTTTGGATTCTACACGTGGAAATGGGACAACACATATGTGTATGTATACAAAGGCTGCAACGGAGCTGCACGGTTGTGCTGCGAGTGCCTGGCTCACGTGGCTAAACTATCGCTTGTGCGCAATTTCGTAGTTATACATAAATTTCTCTTGCACTTCTCGGGTGCATTGTGACTAGCGTTGTTTGCATGCTGACAATCCCGACATGTGACCACCGCCTTTCTGTCAACCGCTTGCTCTGGCAACGCGGTATGTTTCCACCGTAGTGCCGCGTTTTGCTTTGAAGCGGTGTGCCGTTTTCTACATTTGTCGACAGCAACGATAACTGACGCCTGAGCAGCTGGAAGTCTTTGAAAAGACATTCACGACGTTGGACTAAGATCGCTGTGGGATCCACGTAAAATGTCAAGCGACTACTTAGGCGTTTAACATGGTTTGCTTGTAATGCAAGGAATGTTTGCCTGTTGGCAGTATGGCTTCCGCGTTTGTTTGTTTTTCTGAGAAACCCGCTGCGGTGACTGAGTGGTTATGGCGCTCGGCTGCTGGCCCGAAACACGCCGGTTCGATCCCGGCCGCGGCAGTCGAATTTCGATGCAGGCGAAATTCTAGAGGACCGTGTACTGTGCGATGTCAGTGCACGTTAAAGAACCCCAGGTGGTCGAAATTTTCGGAGCCCTTCACTACGGCGTCTCTCATAGCCTGAGTGGCTTTTGGACGTTAAGCCCCCAAACCCGTATTTTTAAGCCTAGTATTCATGCTGGACCGTAGTATGAATCCGGTTTTTGAGCACAATTTCGAATAGTCCGTGGCAGGTTGCCATTATAACTCTCCCTGCCTATTCCTACTCAGATTGCTGCAACTTTTTTATATACTAAACAATATTTCCAATTCTTAATCTTTTATATACTAACTCTTGGCTCTGTTGATTCTCAGTGTCAGTTGCCTCATTCATCCATGTCACAAACACATGTTTAATTATTAGTGCTCCTTTCTTCCGAAGCAAGTTCACATGCTGGCTTTCTTGCTTCTTGTAATATCTGCATGCAGATATTATGGTATTCATAAGGTAGTCTTTCCATGTGATTGTTTACAGAAATATCAGCCATATGCTATGTAGGGAACTTCACACTAATGCGATGCATGAGTTAAGACGAGCGGCGGGGGGAGGGGGGCACAAGCTAGTTGCTGCAGTGGATGCTGCTGGCCCTAATGACACCGCTGATTTCATATGGGTGATATGCACTGGGTTGCAGTCGCAGCGCTGCAGTATGACATAACTGCCTGCCAGTTTTGCAGTGCACATAGCAGACAAGAACTTGTACTCCGCAAGCATGCATTGTTCATGTGTTGCATTATAATTACCGCTTGTAATCCATGATCACTGGGGATTTGGCCGGTAGATGCTGCGCACGACAGCCGCCAGAAACTGTTTTAAATGAATTCCACCTCAGATGGGCAGCTGTGCTGGTTAGCGCTGCTCTAGCAGAGGTCAAGAAACAGGCCCATCAGCGTCGTGGGCTGAGTTCCATCTCTATTCCAGAATTGAAGTATATTTAGAGCCGGGCCCCTGTGAAACTGGAAAGCAGGATTTCAGGAGCCTTATTATCACCGCACTGGAGAAGTTTTTTTACACAAACGTGGTGATAGATTGTTATAGTGGCTGCTCATAAGAAGGCACAAAACTGAGCTAAGTGTTCTTTTTGCGTTGTGCACCATGAGTATGTGGCAGCTGACTCTTGATAGTGCGGCTGTGCTTTATCCATGTTGTCTCTTTTTCATGTTGGCTTCTGTCAGAACAGTGCACTGTGCAGATATTAGTGGCCGAGCTTAAGTAGGGAGGTTGCCTTGCCACATGGTGATGTTCCATTATTGCCTTGATGCAAGCACAGATTTCCAATCATTCATGATGAAAAATTAACACTGCCCGGGTGACCACGACTCCACCAAAAACGAAGCGCATGCCCCAAGAGTTTCATTCAAGGTCCAACACAGAATGAGGTCACATGTCATTTTATATAACCTTTAAGGAAATTTTGATGGCCGTCAGGTACTTATTCCAGATGCGCCTTGTCCAGGAAGTTTGCATCTAACCCAGAGATTAAAATCTAAAGAAGCACCCTATCTAGGTCGCATGTAGTGGAGCTTAGAATTATTTTTAAGTTTGTATGAATTATTTAATATATGAAATATTTTTATGGGAATGATTAATTTAGCTTTTTGTATATTGTTCATTATTTCTAGCCACCTTTGGAGGCGAAGGCATAAAGGGGCCGTGATAGGGTAGTTCTTTATATTGCAGCTTCGTAATTCAGTAACTAATACAAAAGCCTATTCAATTTTCAAAATTTTAGCGCCTTGGACGCCCTCTCTATTCCAAAAATGCGATCGAAATTGAGACCGGGGAAACGCCTCCCACCAGCAGCAACCGTCATATTGAATACTTTTGTGACATCATATGGGCACACACGGACCAACATAGTCTGCCGTCATCGCTGCAATGCGTAGCAAGGTCTCTTGTCCCCTGTACTTTTGCAGCAATCGATGTAGCGGTCATCCCTCATCCGTCATGTACGAGCGACTGTTGCCGCAAAAGCGATAACAGTGTAATGTAGTTTTTCTTCGGTATAGGTAGGGTCCAGTCACACTAGGCCGATGCGGCGCCGATCGACAAGCGGCGGACTGGTTGGTATACAGGTGCCGTCACTGACGCGATGGTCTGTCATGCTATACTGACGATGATGCCAGCACGACCAATGACCACATATAGTAGTAGTGTAAAGAATGAGCTTAGTGGGAACCAGAAGAGAGCGGATGCTATTTAGTATGACATTCCTTGCACTTAAAATTTTAACACCTTATTGGACCTTATTCTAGCCACGGTGACATACACGTTGTGTGTACACCAGTGAGGATGTGCATTCAGTCGGCGTCTGTACACAAAACCCAGCGGCGAGGCAAGTGACATGGGCTAAACACCCCGCGAGAATGCCGCTCGTTGCTTGCCGCCTATGCTTAGGCTTGTGCAGCCGAGTGCAAGCTTCATGCCCGGTGAGGCAACTGTCTGAAAAAACCTGCGCTTGTGTTTCATATCTTCACACTTTGATGGTAATCAGCGGTGAGCTTTTGGCAGGTTCTTAAATTTCTGTCTGCGGCGGATACCCGGCCTCTTTTGTTCCAAGGCCTAGCGAGTCCGCAGGATTCGTGTGTGCAACTTCGGTGATTGCAGAGAGTGAACTGATAAGCTTTAGTGTATGCAGATAGTCATCGAGTGTAGCTTTGTCTACACTTGCCTTTATTTATGTATTCTGTAAAAATGTTTGATCTAATAAACTTTGACTTTGAAAAAAGCCACGACTGCTTAGATCGCAGGATGTGCGTACAATAAGGAAGAAGTGCGGATGTGAACTGATGTGCAGAGCATATGCTGAGGGCTGTCGACCTGAACTCTGGACAATAAATTTGTCTGCTCTAATTATTGCGAATTGCCTCTGAATGTATTTTTAGATAAACTTATTAAAATCAAATATTGGTGGCATTGAAGGCAGCAGAACCGGTCCTACGCAAACCATTTCCTAAGCAGGTGATAGCATCATTCTCTCTTATTGCAATATTATCGTTGTGTGTAAACAAGTAAAACTATAATTTATGGGCAAGAGCAGATAATATTTAAGATATGAAGAGCCCACCTTGGGTGTTATGCCGAGCAAACGAGCAGTACTGTTTGGGCACAGCAATGTAAACAACCCCAGCGCGGGACCGCATCTGTTGTAATCGTCGCATTCCTAGGGGACTTTGCATGCACGCAGTCAATGCTAAATGATGTACTATTTATCTTGAAGCAATCATTTAGACGGTGGCGACTATTCATCGGTGCAGGCAGGGAAACATTCGAGTCGCTTTGGCTTTGCCAGCAGCTTGGTTCTGCAAAAGGGTTCTAAGAGTTGAAAGGAATGTATGTTCGACTGACACGCGTGCAGCAGGGAAGCTGTCGAATTCGGCATTTTTGTCTGCTCCTTATGCCGCAAGCTTACTGTAGTGTCAGCTTGTTGTAATTTGTTTAATTATGAAGCCATGAAATAGCAGTCAAGAATTTGGTAGCAATCGACAGAATGCCACTACTATGCCCTTCACGGCGTACAGTGGCGAAGGCATGCACGGCACGTGCCGCTTTTCGCATATGGAAGCACTTGACTGCTCAAAAGAGACCACATATGCCATGCGAATAACAGGCTTCCGAGTGCAAATAATAAAGCAGGGGCCCATATTTCTGTTTTTTCAACAATCTGAAAACTGGTGCCACAAGCAAGTCCGCTTTCTCAAAGACCACTAAGCTCGCGTACTAAGCCTTTGTGAAAGAAAACACGGGAAACTCATTTTCTTTCGTTCAGCTAAATACTTTTCGAGCGACCGCTGTCCACGGTGTGCATGCAAGCATGCAGCCAACAGCACGCAGCAGACGACACGTAGTGGGTAAGCTCTCGTGATGTCAGCAATCAATGGTTGTCAGACAAGCAATAATTCACAACACAGCTAAAACTCGATCTAAAGAAAACCCGATTTATGAAGTTCAAATTTTATGAACAAATTTTGATTCCCCGCCAAGTACTCACAGGGTTCATTGTTCTCGTGAACCCAAAATAACGAAACCATCAGTAAACCCGATTTAACAAAGTTTTCCCGGAAGAAATGAGTAGAAAAAAGGAGTGATTTCTCAATTATTTTGCCCACAATGCCTCACAGCTTGTTAGTAGCACACCAGCAGTAACGTCTAGTTGCCCAAGTAATGGCCCTGGTTTTGTTTTGACAGCGCAGTAAGCTGCTCCCTTGCATGGAGCAACGGACGCAGTAATCGGCGGCACTTTACACCTTGGATTTGAATCCGTTTTACGAGATGTCGCTTTCATGCACAAGCGATACGGCTGCCTTGGTAGACATTCCTTATGCGCAGGGGCGGGTTATCTGCAAAAGTTATGCGGTAGCCTTCCAATGCCGCTGCGTTAGTATTTTAGATTTCGAAGGGCGGAAAGATGCATTCCTCTATTTTGCATATTTCTCAATTTAATGAAATAATTCTTTAAATCGAGTTCTAACTGTATAAAAAAATTCGTTTTAAAAATATCTATCACAAAGAATCAACTGAAACTACAGGGAATTGTAATTTAACGTGTTTGGAACTAAATGCAATTAGCAGGGTATACACGAAAATATGCTATCATGACCCCCTTAAAGAGAATCAACCATAATATAAGAAAATTCACTTTGTACAGCAGACATAGTGGGAAAAATAAATGAAATTTGAACAAAACAGCTAACACATAGTCAATTAAAATTTGGTCTCCATGCCTTAAAAGTGAGTTACACATGCTAGTATATATACTCTCTTGTTAGTCTTATCATTTTTCTGGCAATGTTGTAGTTGCTTTGTTTGCATTTCATTTCTTGCTAATAGCACATCATACTACAATGAGCGAAGAAAAATATGGTGAACTCAAAAGCAACAAGGTAATTGCAGAATATCTGGCATTTAGCTGTAAGTGTTGGCCCTTCATGAGAGAGATTTTAGTCACTCAGCTAACCTTGGCAGTGGTATTTTGTTGGCAGAAACAGTGTTTACTCTACATTATAATTTATGTGCCACCCTGCCTAATACCACTATTCGGATATTGTAAATAGTGGTTCTAGTCTTGAATTAAAAGCTCTCTGAAGGTTCCGCTATGTGCAAGTTATTCATTTGTCCTTGTTTAGTATGCTGCAGTTCTAATAGTGAAATGAAGAATGGCATTTTATTTATAGAGGAGGAGAGAGTAGTGATGGAACAGTATACTGCAATCGGAGGAGGCGACAGCAGTAGTAACTACTAGGAAAAGAGTAGTGTACTATTAAAATGCATGTATATGCATGTGTGTACCAGCTGTTTATGTGGTTAAGCTTACCAAATTTTTTTCTATGTATCAAAGGATGTATTGAAGAACAGAGCAGTGCAGCAGGGTAATCTGCCAGTCCCATTCGTGAAAGCTGCAGGCATGCTGAAGTTTTCGACAATGTGACCCTGGACGAGGATGATCATGGCAGCGCACCAGAAATGAGGCCGCGAGAATCAATGACTTTCCAGCAGCAACTTCTAGGTGCAGTTACCAATGAAGCAGACCTATAGTTTTGATATTTTTTAATAACAACCACTTTCTGCTCTGCTAAGCAGTGTATAGCATGCGTGGTGATAAATAGACCACCTGCTTGCATATCTCTTTTCGAACTTAGTTAATTTTTTTTTATTCAGTACCAGGAAAGCTTGTAGCTTTCCAAGCCTATGGGATTGTGTGCCCACATGCCATTTGACACTAAGCCAACATTTACTGACCCAAGGAAGGTATAGGGGATGTTTTTTGTTGGTCATTGTGAAATGATATATTGTAATGATTGCAATATTGATTAGAAAGTAAAAGAAAACAACCTGATGCAGTCAGATCGGTGCGAACTTATGAGCTTCGAATTTAGTGTTCGGTGATCTGCCAACTGAGCAGTATAATCTTCTTTCGCAAGTATTTGCTGCGTGTAACCTATCCTTGAGATGTTTACGTGCGCCACCCTTGTCCATAGCGCTTGATGTAGTATGTCCGGTATAACAGCGAATGAAATGTGATCCAATGGAAGAGTGGGATTTGTGCGATCAGCCTCTTAAAGGGCCATGACAGCATATTTTCCCGCATACCCTGCTTATTGCCTTTAATTCCCACCAGGTTAAATTACAACTCCCCCAATTTTCAGTTGATTTTGTGCGGTAATAGTTTTAAAACAAATTTTTTTTGTTTCTTTTGCGAACTGCTTACTGGTCTGGCAACCTCTGATTGCTGACGTCACGAGCGCATACACGCCACGCGTCGTCTGCTGCGGGCTGTTGAGGTGCTTGCATGCACACCGTAGACAGCGGTCGCTCGAAAATTTTTTTTCTTTTAGCCTAGCGAAATAAAATACATTTTCCGTGTTCTCTTTTGGGAAGCCTTCAACTTAGTACGTGAGCCGAGCGATCCTTGGGAAAGCGGACTTGCTCGTGGTGCCCACTTTCCAATTGTCGAGGAAACAGAAATCGATGGACCCCTGCTTTGTTATTTAAGCTTAGAAGCATGCTGTTCGTATGTTTTGAGTGTGGTCTCTTTTGAGCAGTCAAGTGCTCCCGTATGTGAAAAGCGGCAAATGCCGTGCATGCCTTCGCCGATGTGCGCCATGAAAGCCGCGGCGTTTTGTAGCTAGCTACCAAGTTCTTGTCCGCTATTCATCGCTTGATAATTAAACTCACATTATTAAAAGGCGCACTGCAGTAACCTTGAGGCACGAAAAGAGCAGAGAAAAGTGCCGAGTGCGACGACTTCCGCGCTGCATTACGCGTTTGTAAGTCCAACATACCTTTCCTTCGACTTGTATACCCATTTTGCAGGAACCAAGCCGCTTGCAAAACCATACACGACCCGAATGCTTTCACTGCCTGCACCGATGAATAGTCGCCGCCGTCTAAATGAGTGTTTCGAAATAATATTACAGCATTTTGCTTTGCGTGCGCATTGTACCCAGGAGTGCGATGATTAGGACAACTGCAGCCCCGCGCTGAGGTTTTGCGCAAACAGTACTGCTCGTTTGCGTGGCATAAAACGCCAGTTGGGTTATCCTTATCTTAAATATTACGTACTCATGCTGATAAATTGCACTTTTACCCATTTACACTCCAAGATAACACTGCAATAAGCGCCAATAATGCTATATCGCCTGCTTGGGAGGCGCTTCGCGTAGGATACCGGAGGTTTCCGCTAATTGTGTCTGCTTTCTATTATGTCACCAAAATTTAATTTTACATCGGTTTAGCTAAAAATACGTTCGGACATTACTTGAATTAATGAAAACAACCAGATTTGTTGTCCACAGTCGACGCCGACGGCTGCCTTCTGCACATGCTATGCAGACCGGGTCACATATATCGGCAGTTCCCCCTTATTGTACTCGTGTCCTTCGATGTAGGCAGTCGTCGCTTTGAGGGCGCTGTAGCCAAAACTACGCTCGACAGATATTTGCAGGGGCTAAAACTTGCGAATTCGCTCTCCGAAATCGCACACACGAATCCTGCGTACTCGCGAGGCCTCGTCACGAAAGGGGCCGGCAGTCCACCGTAAACCGAAATTCAAGAATATGGCAAAAGTTCCTCACTGAGTGGTTACAAAGTGTGAAGATATAATATGTAGCCGCTTGTTTCGCTTTTTTCGATACAGATAGGGTACACAAGCGCAGTTTTTTCGGCCGTCGCCTCAACGGGCGTGAAGCTTTCGCTTGGCCGCACAAGCCCAGGGGACGACGCCGAGCGGCACCGTCGTGCAGCGTTTTCTGCCCGTGTCGCTTGCCTCGCCCATTGGTTTTATGCGCAGGCACCGAATAAAGCACATGTTCGCACTATAGAATCCTGGGAGGCTTTGCTCCGCAGCCCAGACCCCAACGTCCAGCAAAACATCATTGGTCAAGACCTTGCTGCTGCTCTATCCCAAGGGATCCCGGCCGACGGCTAGGGCCGACAGGGGAGATGGACTTCTCTCCTGGCGTTCATTGACTGGTTTTACAATAAAGTTGTTTCTCTCTCTCTCTCTCGCTGGTGCACGCACATCGCGTATGTTGCCGTGGTTAGCATGAGGCCCAATAAGTTTTAAAATTCTTAAGTTTATTGAATGTCATACCAACTAGTCCCCTACCACTCTCTTCTGGTTCCCACTAAGTTGACTCTTTAACATTACTACGATACGCAATCGTTGATCGTACTGGCGTCGTCGTCGGATGAGTGCGTTGTTGATTCTGTCCGCACCCGCTGCCGTATTCCTAGTAGTGCTTCGAATTGCTGCATAGACTTCTCGTGTGATGGGTCTATCTAGGTTTGGATTTTCTTTCCCCCGATAATCCCCTGCATAGGTCCTCGGGTTTGTGTCCCCGAAGCACTTGATACGCACTTTGCCCAGGAGTTCCTCATCGGTTCCTTCGATCTGGTGGATTAATCGGTGTATTGCTTTATTGTTTTCGGCTTTGGTTTTGGTCGGATCGATGAGCGCTTTCAGGATATGCCATGTCCTAGCTGTGCTCAGAGTTCCATTGAGGGAGTCACTGTATTGCTGCCAGTTCGTTTTTGCCAACTGTACTGCGTACTACTCTGCTTTCGTTGTAATTTCTGCTATTTTAAGTTTGAGCTTCCTGTTGTGTTTCTGTTTCTTGCACCTCTTTATTAGACCACGTCTGGCTTCCCATAGCCTAAGGAGCCTGGCGTCTACTTCGGGTGTCTGTGTTGTTCTTTTGATCTCCTTGGTGTGCTCATTTTGCCTTTGCTTGAGTATGTTTTCCCATTCTTCAATCGACTGAATCCCTCCTTTGATGAGGTGTTCATCGCATGCTTCTCTAAAGGCGTTCCAGTCTGTGATTTTAGCCGTGCCTAGTTGCCGCTTGAGTCGGTCGGAGGCTACTTGGGTTTTGATTATGTTGTGGTCACTCCCCAGATTTTCCATCAGGTTTTCCCATTGCGCCTGTCCCGGACCTTTAATGAATGTGAGGTCCGGGCAGGAGCCGGTAATGATACTGTTGCCTATTCTGGTCAGAGTCTCTGGGTCTGTGAGTAAATTGTAGCCTGCAGTTTCTGCCGCTTCCGCTAATGTCTTTCCTTTAACATTGAAATTATTGTGTCCCCAGCTTTTATCCCGAGCGTTAAAATTGCCTAAGACGGCTAGCGTGTTGCCCTTTGCTAGTTTGCTGGCGCCTTGAAAAAGCTCTTGGAATTTGGCTTTCCTCTGTTTCGGCAGGCTGTAGGTTTAAGCTTCCGTGTTGGTTGCTGTCGTGTTGGCGAGAGCCGCCAGCGCGGGGCGGTGATACGCCTTCTCTGTAATATTCTCAGTGAATTTTTGCTTGCGGATTGAGCTCCGTATCTGTAATTTGTAGTTGCATCTGTTTCATCATCTGCTGCATTTCAGCTTTGAAGTTGTTGAAATCCTCTTTGCCTGCTTGTGGCGAGAGTGGTGGTTGGATTTGCTCGGGTTGCGGCGGCGTAGGGCTGTTTGGTCTCTGTTCTCGAACTGCCTTCGTGAGATCGGCTACCTCGCATTCTAGCTCGCTCTGTCTGACACGGGCGAGCTCTAGTTCGCGTCTTAGGACTGTGATAACTTTGTTCGCGTCCTCCTGCTGCTTGGGCACGTTATTATTGTTTGTATTTGTGTTGTTTAGCTTCCCCACCAGAGTGCGGATCAAACCAGGCAATTGCTGAAAGGCGAGAAATAGTACTTCAAATCCAGGGAATAGAATCGGGCTACGGCACATGGCTGCAAAATATTTACATACTCAGAGGGTACCTAACAGGATTGTTGAATTTTTATTTAACTGCAGTAAAACGCTATTTTTAATCTTGTGTACTCTTGAATCGTTCTAAACCTCTACCATTATTATTAGCTCATTTTATTCTAAATTGAAATGCATATACTTAATTAAAACGAATCGGTGTTCAAATGCGCTCCAGCACAAGCAAAGCTTTTTGCTTTCAGAACTGGACAGGAGTTTCATTCATCACAATAAGATTAGACATCTTGAATTAAAATGGCTGTATTAATTACTTAGCTACTTTAGTTCTTGGCCAAAAGATATAATTGACTTCACGTTTAGCAACACCTGTAACTACTCCGATTCTTGCTACTCCCATTTAGAGCAAACCGGAGAGATAAATTTAGAAACGTAACTGGCCGCTTTAGCAGTACTTTTGAGAAAAGCTCAGGTTCTGAAAAAAAAAAAAACGGGTTGAAGTGGCTCACTTTACAGAAAACTTTAAGTGATGTATTGCTTGCAGACCAGCCGATTATGACGTAAGCGTGCGGTTTCAAGACTTCGCTTTAAGAAGTGGCACAACCGCAGCCTTATTTTTGTAAAATTATCACTTCAAGGAAAAGGTTTGTAAAAAACAGAGAAGACAGAAAAAACCGCAGACAAACGCATATCAGTGTTTGGCCTGTTTTGCGCAAATTTTTCCTAAAAAATATCGTTAACAAATTGGCCCAGCAGTCTCCGTTGCACAACCTATGGGAAACTGCAAGCTGCTATCAAATAATTACCTTTTCAATTATTACAAGCAATTAAATGTATTGAAGGCAGCTCCCATAATTGATTAGAGTAGAAAATTTTGCGCAACCAAATACGACAGGATATTGGTGAGGGTTCGTTGGAAGGGAACTTCCTTTCATAATTTGTAGACAGGTTCTGGTTTCATAGCGGGTTTTTCCTGTACACGTTGCATCAACGGTGTAGGCGTCGGCGGTTTGTTCGCTAATAAGCTTTTTCTTCGTAACTTGGAATACCGCGTCACGAAGTTCGTCTGGAAAGCACTGAAAATTATTTGCGCAATATTCGAATTTTCCTTATATGTCTTCTTAAAAAATCGCTATCTACGAAAGGAAAAAATGTTATTGGTGAGATGAAGAGGATTGGCCACTCTGAAAAGAACACATATGTGGGAACCTGTTGCTGATTGCTTTCACCTTTGTGGTTGAAAACATGGACGCTATAGGTTCATGACTCTCTAACATTTTTAATTCGTTCTGCTGCGAATTGGGAAACCACTGGATAAAACATTTTTTGAGCGCAATGCAGTCAAAGAAACCATTATATTCGGATCAAGATAAAAGACGCGTGACACAGCTCGTAGAATACAACTGCCTTCTTCAGTATAGAGTAGTATACAGCGTAGGAAAGTGTGCGGCCGGAAGCCGATTTTGATTGTTTTTTTATAATTAGTGGGAAAGGATCCCAGTAGTGTAAATGTGCAGTCTTTAAACGGCATTAAGGAGCCCTTCTTCTTCTGTTGTTGCCAGGAAAAATGAAAAGGAAAGTGCACAGGCCTGCCCACTGGCTCAAGCTGAGCCACAATCGCTACCACGTGCAGAAAGTGGGAGAATTTAAAGATAGGATAGAAAAGACGCGCGCTATAATGCCCCAGGCCGATCCCGGAGGCAGTGCAATACCGGGCCAACGGGTGGCGGAAGTAAAGCAACCTTCAAGCCCACCGCCACATTTCCAAAAATATGTTGGGTTCAAATGGGACCCGTATCAGATATTGTGTAACTGAAAACGTCCCACGGGGCTTCGAACCCATTGATCCTTTTTTTTTTTGGAGTGGATCGCCGATTGTAGCGTAGGAAAGCTAGCAAATGCTTGAAACCACTTAAAGAACTGTAACAAAATACCTACACCACCAGCTTTTTCACTTGAGCGTGCTGATCTCTCTGATATATGTAACAAAAAGTAAATATTCAATAAAGATTGCTGTTGGGCGATTTCGTTCTTCAGGGTAGGTGTGAATACAAATGGCGCGACGGAGAAGGCAAGCAATTCTCGGGCGGTAATTGCGATCGATGCGAAGGGGAATGCGCATGTTAGCTCCGACTTGATGTGAGATTGCCGCTGACGAAGTGAATCTGTTCACAGCATTGACAATTTCATTTTCTTTTTGCAACTTTTTGCAAGCGCGGAATGTTGAAGCAGCTCCCAGGCTGCGGCGCTGCAGCGGGCAATGTGATGTGCGACACTTGTTGTGGGCGTGGTCACCAAAGACTCCCGTTAGGAAACGGCTGCACAGGAAGGTGGGCCTGCGGTGAACGTGTGAATGCGATTAGGAGAAGCGGACAGTGCACAATAATTACACCGGCGATCCTTTCGTCTACAACAGCGAAACTGTACTTCACTCCTTCATTTAGCTTTCTATCTCCCTCATACCATTCCCTATTTTTCAAATTAATCCTCCTGGCACACTTCTCGAATTAAAACAAACATCTTAGCCTTGTTTGATAAAAAAAAAGAGATTGCAAGGTATGGAATTTAATGTGAATTTTTATAGTTTATTCTTTTAGCCTATACTGAAATATATATGTGTCAAATGCATAACTCTTGTAGGACGCCTCCATTCTAAAGCTTTCGTGAGCACACACCCAAAGGGCGCGGTAAAATTAAAATGGAAAATGGTTTTGAGGAAAGGAACTGACGCACTGTCTCACATATCTCGGTGGACACCCGAGCCGCGCCGTAAGAAGAATAAAAAAGAGAAAAAGAACTGAAAAAAAGGTGCCGTAGTGGTTTGACTTATTGATAGATTGAAAACATCTTTATTTACTCAATATTCGTAGAATGTGTGGGTGGGCCGCCTAGTTTGGTATTCCACTGGTTATTGCTGCTGTGCTGGCCCTCCCCACGAGCCAGTGCTGGCGGTCAGGATCATCGCTGAGGAGAATAGCCTCCCACTGCTCCTCTGAGGGGTTTCGAATGGGGTCAACTATGGGATTAAATTGGCATGCCCACACCATGTGGTAGAGATTAGCTACCTCTCCACAGTGTGGGCACTGAGGAGAGTATAGTGCAGGGTACCACTGGTTTAACTTAGCTGGCGTTGGGTATGTGTTGGCTTGTTGTCTCCTAAGTGTGTTCTCTTCTAACTTACTGAAAAATTTATTTGATGTTGGGTACTCTTTCCTGGCTGTTTTTATGGCGCGAGGTTCTCAGCATACACTGCTAAAGCTATTAGGTCACACCACCCTTCATGGTCATCAGGGGGAGACGCCCGGTATAGAAGAGCTCGGGCATGCCTTTGAGTGGCTTCGTTTCCTCCTGGCAGTTCCAGGTCACCAGGAAACCAGATGACTGAGCCTTGGCTGGGTGGATGCTTAATCAGCAATGACAACCCTGACCTGTGAATTAATCCGTTATTGAAGTTGCGACAGGCGTTCTGAGAACCAGTGAGCACAAATAATGCAGCAGCTGCTTCCTCTGCATGAGTGGGGTTGGATGTTTTTATCGAGGCGCAGTTCGCCATCGATCCTGAAGGCATTGAGACCACAGTAGTCATCACTCCATTCTTTGGTCCGGTGGCGTCCGCGTAAAGGGTGTTAGGTGGCTCGTCCCATTTCTTCTGTAGGGCTTCCCATTTTGTTTTTATTCTTTCGATGTTAAATGCGGGATGCATAATCCGCGAAATGGGGTACACGTTGATGCGTCTCTCACATAGCGTGGTACCTCTTCCCTTTGGTCTATCGTATGGGGCAGATTAATATGGATCTTTTCGAGCAGATCTCTGCCTGGTTTTGTGAGTGCGAGCCTATTAAGTTCTGAGAGCCATTGTGCTTCCCACGTCTCTTTGAGGGTACTATGTACTCTCAGAGTCATGAGCTTTGCCGTCGGCATGAAGTTTGGTAGCCCCTGTGCCGTCTTGTAGGCTTTCCTACTGAGTGTCTCCAACTTTCCACTTTCCGACCTGGAGATGTTAAGGAATGCCTTCCCATCCATTATCCGAGAGATCATGTAGTGGAAGTCTTCGGAATGATTTTGACCACCTGAACATCTTTAACGTGCACTGACATCACGGGCGCCTTTTGCGCTTCGCCTCCATCGAAAAGTGGCGACAGCGTTTCGATGGAGTCAGTTTGCAAAGTGGCGGTGCCTGAGCTTAGTTCCCCTTACAGTCACTTGAACTGGGAATGTACCAGAAGCGCTGAAGCCGCCCCGCCATATTTGTTCCAGCACAGCCGGCGCACCAGCCGCCGGTCAAGTTAGTAGCGGCTACGCAAATTCAGGGGTGCTCGGAATGGGCGCATTTCCTTCAAGTTTAGGGTCAGAGGTTTAAACCTCCCCCTTAAATTGCAGGGAAATAAGCATAAGCCAAAATGTACTTTCTGTAAGATTAAAAATTAATTGGGCATTCCATGGGTGTAACTAAAGAAATTGCCAAATGTGTCCACTCTATGTACTCTACAGTTCAAAGTAATATTCAAATGATAATAGGAATTCCCTAAGCTGGCTAACATTCATGAAGGAAATATTTGGCAAGCACTTATACAATTTTACCACCATAGCTTCAAAAGTGAAGACCTTTTTTTTTGGTTTGGTCATGTGTTTTTGGCATTCGAACACTACGTTAGCTATTAACGTTTATGAGGGTTATTCTGCCATATGAACTCGTAGTTTCTCATGTTTTATTCAACTATAGTTTGATTATTTAAATTACTGTACAGTAAACTATACAGGCTAGAAACAAGACATGAAGGCAACATCCAAATTGCATTTTTTCACTCTTCATGAGCCTATAATTGTGTGTGCATGCGTGAGGAATGTGTATGGAGGAATATAAACGTAATAAAGCATTAGAGGGATTGCGGAAGTTTATTTCACACTATTTTTGCAACAGCTGCTTGCAATCCAACGCTCTTATAGGAACATTTTGATTTCGCATTGAGCTCCTTCGATTAGGAATGCAGTGGTCCTGCAAGAAGGAAAACATAGTAACCGTTATATGTGCGAGCTTCTAGCTCTGGTTGCACATATTGCATGACTGCGTGAAACCTGCCGATACTAACAAGTGTTAAACTTTTTAAAGAAATGCCCAGCATACTATCTTACTGCACAAAAGAAATAAATTAATGCTCAGTATCTGCGAAGGTAGCACGTAACAACCTGGGCACACATTGCAGTCGGTGACTACTTCCCGGGATTTGTGAGGCTCGTAAAACTGTACGACAAAAAAAAAAAACAAATCCGCGGTATGTAGTCTTTGAGACGTCCCTGAGAAAGACAGGGCGTTGACCACATTGTTCATGCCGGAAATTCTAACGTAGCGTTAATGGCTTGCGCAAACGACCATCGCACAGCAATGTGGACGTCTAGAGAACATCTTTTTTTCCAATTAACGAGCATTACTTGGCTCGCTGAGCGAGAAAACCGCTGTAGCCAGAAAGCCGTAGCAGGCACATGTGGCACAAATGCGCACGCGAATGAATTGATGGCCCTTCCAGGATGTGTTAATGCTGAGTACGACTGACTGTCCCCCTCCGTCCTGCTCCTGCCCCTCCCCGGGGTCGCTATACAAAGCCCTCTTACTCTTAAAAGAGAGTGAACTAAGCTGAGGGGCTTTAAGGTCAATATGGGAGTGACTGGCGCCCACTCCTAAAGCACCTACCCCCTCTACCGCAAGCACTGGGTGAATGCGACTGTCCCATCTGATTTGGCGTGGCCATCACAAGGTAGAGGTACATCAAGGCAGACGAGGAAGGAGATTTCAGTAAAAAAAAAAAAACGCTCGTCCAACGCCAACGATCATCGGCACAATACGTGCCGATACAAACTTGACTCGCCTCTCCAATC